>JAVLVB010000857.1:2144990-2155723 GCA_032876305.1 Orestias chungarensis | reverse complement strand
TGTCACACTTTATAATGAAGCAATGATATTATCACGTAGTTAAAACCTTTATGTTAGAGGCTTTCTGGGATGGATGCGAAGTTATTCCTGCTCTGTTTGGAAGACTTTGCTAACAATAACTTGGTGAGGTAGCTAGCTTGCTCCCTCTCCGCTGCCTGCTGTGGTTAGCTTAGCTATTAGCCCGTTGGAGGATGGCGAGCGTGCATGAAAGCTTGTATTTTAACCCCATGATGACCAACGGGGTGGTCCACGCTAACGTGTTCGGCATTAAAGATTGGGTGAGTCCGTACAAGATCTCCGTGCTGGCGCTCCTGTACGAGATGACCTCCTCCAAGATCACCCTGCCAGAGAGGAGGCGGCTCAACAAGCTCATCCTGCCCCTCCAACAGGTCCAGCTTTCACGCTTAGTCACTCCACGCCCATTTGTTGTTCTCCTGCGTCGCTTACTGTGGTTTCTTTCTAGGGTCCAGACTTGACCCTCGGTCAGTTCCTGCAGACTGTGGAGGAATGTTGCCCTCAGACCGCATATGCGGTTAAACTCAGGTCTGTGGTCTCCTTCCTTCCTGTCTAAAACGATCCTGTCACTTTAGTAGGGGCCACTTTTTAAATAGATACTAAAGCACTTGGGTTTTAAATGGCAGCATCTTTCATTATTATTTTTGATTAGTCCATATCCAAAGTGATTGACTTCCTCTGGTTGAACAATTGTAAATTATGTTATTTATTTATTTTTTAATAGGACCTTACTTAAAATAAAACCAATCTGTATTAAATAGGGTGAGTAGACGTTTGTTTCACATTCAAACTAAAATCATATTTTATCCCTGCAAGGTTGAAGACTTTACTGCATAGGTGTCAAACTTCAGGCCCATCGGCCACATCCGGCCTGCCAAATCTATTTATGTGGCCCTCTAGACTCTGCAAAGATGTTCAATATGTTTAAAATTTAGTTTTTTGAAGTACCCACAAGATGCAGAGACGACATTCATGATCTTAATATGATCCAAAGCTACACTGAGTTTGACATCCCTGATTTTATTAGTTTATTGAGTTGGTTTACGGTAATGTAAATAACTTTAAATAACAAGGCATGGGGAAAAAAGTTTTTTAGTTCCTTTAGTGACAAATCTACATGTGACTACCAAATCTTACATCAGTTATTAATAATTAACTACAAACTAGTTGGTTTCTTAAAAAACATTGTCGGGGAGCAAAAAAAAAACACACTTTTTATTTTGTTGCAAAATACTCCTCCTGTCGTAATTTAGTTCATATAGTGTTAGATGTAAGACATTATCTTTTTCCCTACTAATGCAACCCAATGATGATAAATTGTATATTCCAACGCAGTTTTCTAAAGCAGTAAATTAGATTTCAACATTTCCCAAGGGTGGATAAGAACGGAAACATGTTTCATTCAGTGTTGTGTTCACTGAAAAAAATCCCACATTTTTAAAAGAAGAAACTAGTTTGGATTAATTTAGCATGTTTAGGTTTATTTTTTATTTGGACACTTTTTGTCTAGACAGGGGTTTAATGATGATCTTATTATCAAATAGCCCTTTGGGACACTAATAAATTGAAAGCAACCTTTGCTGTTTTGTTAAACTGAACATACAGATCATAAAAGCCAAACAGGTATGTTTTGTAGTCAGTTTATTGTATAATCCTGATCTGGAAAAGTGTAACTTTGGAAGGTTTTATCTAATCAGCTTTAAAATGGAAAGGGTTTCCGGATGTTCCTGAGCTTGCTTTTTCTGATCCTCCAAGGCTGCACGAAATGGCAGATGGAGAGCTAAAAGACATGGAGTACTTTTTTTCCACTCTGCCCACTCCGTTTACTGCTTTTGACTCTGAGGCCTACAAAACCAGTGTTGTAGGTGAGTAAACCATTTCTGCCCGTCCTTCAGGTTCAGTCAAACCGTTCTGTTCCTCTCAGTAAATGTTATGTTTCTGAATAATCTGTCTGCTCTGTAGGTCTGTTTATGCGACACATGCTGCTGGCGTACAACAAGCTGTCTTTTAGTCAGGTTTACAAACTGTACAAGTCGCTGCAACAGTATTATCACAGCCACTACGCCAACACCACGGACGGACATCTGCCTATATTGGTTGCCGATGACTCTGATATGGACCTCACTAGTACTGAGGACACTGTGGGGGACAGAATGGACAAAGAGGAGCTGGATGTCCCACTGCAGGAGTCCGAACTTCGGTTAGCAACGTTGTTTTGTTCACTTACATGCATATACAATTTTAAAGGCCTGAAATAAACCAGTATTGATCACCTGACAGGCAAAAAAGACAGTAGAATATGAAAGCTTTAACCTCACATTTTGTCAGTTTTAGAACTGACAGTACGCCAAGCCGGGGTCCCCTCTCTCAAAAGCAAGCTGAATACTTTCTTGCTAGACAGGTGAGTCTGGGGAAAACGTCAATGAAAAAAACGTTTCTAACTTCCTTCAGAGAGGCAGCTCCGAGCTGGATGCGCTCCTGGGCATTGAGGCGCCCTCGCTGACTCTAGGAAGCTTTCTCTGCAGGCTTATCTTCTGAAGAACGACGAGAACAAAGCCCTGAAGCCCGCGGCGCTGCAGGAGGAGCTCAACAACATGCTGAAGTTTAACCCAGACTTTGCAGAAGCGGTGAGGCTTATGAAAACTTTTAACATTGACTAGTATTCAGGAAATCAAATAGGTTTTAAAAGCGTTGCTCCATCATGACAGGCAGATAAAATCTCTTGAAATGAGATACCAGAGAAAGTTCAGCGTAGCTGTTTAGGAAGTGGACACTAAAAGAGCTCCATGCATCATGCTATTTAAAAGAGAAACTTGGAATCCCATAAGCAGTAAGAAATGCTGCCATCTGTAAGATCGTTACATGAGGAAATGGCTAATTAACCAGCCAAGATGACATTGTTTGCTAATTTTACTCTGTAAAAAGCAGAATAATAATCAATGCATTTCTGCACAATTGGGCCATTGCTGTTAAGACTGCAGCTAAAAAGCCAGCAGCGGTTTATTCTCCAGGTTTGCGAGTGTCCTAAAGCTGTCAGTAAAAAAGAAATCCCTTCCTTTTTAACTCCTGCCAGTGTTTTAACTGACATTACCTTTAAATCTCATCTCACTTCCTGCTTAAATGAGATCCTTTTCTCCATGCACAACTCCGTTTTCACTCTGCCCAGTTTCCTTACCAAACGGCCAGACAGAGATATATAGAGGCGCGGCAAAAGCAAATGAGGTGGGTTAGCCGAGGTTGCCGTCAACTGTTGGTTTTATACAGAAGAGGTTACTTGGGAATGTCTCTGCTGACTGTGATTTATATTACTTAGGATAGGCTTTACATTTAGCTATTTATTTAACATTTTGCTGAATATTTTAGAAGCAAAAATAATAGTTGTTTTTCGGGATGTCAGTTTTGATATTGAATATTGGTCCGAGACCAGCAAGAAAAGGAATATCTGATTATATCGGCCTGCACATAAAATCTCGGGCATTTTGCAATGCATTTTTTTTCTTTCCGATGAAATTTATTTAGCTACCAATTCTTAAGTGAACCTTATACAACATGTCTTCAGCAGTTCTTTGCTCTCCTCCCCCCTTAACAGCATTACCTGAACTACCTGAACAGCATGAGAGTGCAGGACATCTTCCTCTCCGCCCACAGCCTCCTGCATTACTTTGACCGCCTCATCCTGGCCAGCAACGAGGGAAAAAGCAACGGAGACGAGGGCTACGGTCGGAGTCTCCGCTACGCTGCTCTGAACCTGGCCAGCCTGCACTGTCGCTTCGGCCACTAGTGAGTGCGAAGCTCAGTCGGAGCATTTTGAGCTTGTGCCGACAGAATCAAATGTTTTTCTTTCTTCCACCCATTTTTTTCTCCTTCCTGTAGTCAGCAGGCCGATCTGGCGCTGCAGGAGGCTATCCGCATTGCCCAGGAATCCAACGACCACGTGTGCTTGCAACACTGTCTGGTAAAACACGCAGCCTTAGGTTATGACTCCACAGTAATGTTGCCGTTGTGGTTTGATAAACATATTTGAGTTTCTCATGTCAGAGCTGGCTCTACACCCTGGAACAGATGAAAGGATCTGAAAGCACGGTGCTAACTAAGGATTTTGTGAAAATGTCCGCTCATTTTTGTCTGCCGGTAAGTGAAACATCACCTTTCAGTTAAGAAAGTGCTCATTTTTGTGGCACTAGGTATTTAATACGTTTTACTTTGAAACCACAGCATGTTCAGTGCTTTCTGACACTGATATGCTTTTCATTTTGGACTGTCTTTGAAAATGTTACCCAGTTGTTTCACTGGTAACATATATACAGCTTAACAGATCAGAATTATGCAATTTATATCCAACCTACGGTTTTTGTAAATCTTTGTCAAATTGAAGTTAAGGTTAGATTTCCCTTCAGGAGGCTATAAGAACAGCATTTCCTTTTTTTCTGTAAGTTCATCATTGAGTGGACACATTTTTTTAAATGAACACAAATGATTTACACAGTTAACCTTTAAACTAATAATCAAATATCACTGTTTAATGTGACCAGCCTTCTGTAAACAATAGTCTTGGTGTGTGTCGTGGAGAATGGTCAACTTTGTCAGAGTATAAAATGGCAACTTTGATAGAAGGGTGTTGAATATTTCTCTAATCTTCTATATTATATTATATTATAATATCGTCACAAAAAACTTTTACAGGCCTGTTTCCTCTTTAAAAATAGAAAAATCCTAATTAAAAACTCTGTTTCTGGTTTTGTTGGTGCACGGCTTCCTATTTCAAACACTGTGAGCAGCATAATGTCTCACTATTTTTGTATTTTTTCAGATGTTCGAAGAGCCTTTAACACAATTGAATTCCAATAATTATATTTTCTATATGTAATATGAATATTTTGGATAGTGATAAAGTGTTAACCAGAGAAATTAGATTCATGATATGCAAGGTTAGGGTTTTGTATGCAAGAAAGTAAAAAGGAAACGTACAACGTTAATGAATATTATTCTATTCTATTATTCTTGTTCTGGTGAAAAGTTAACTGCTAATTTATGTAGGTAGTTTTGATCATATTCAACAGATAAGTTGACCACCATGCACAATCTTACGGTCGTTTTCATTTAACAAATTACGTTTTATTTTATTCATTAAGGGCCCATTTGTTTGTGTTTCACGCATTACATTTTGGATACTACATGGTAAAAAGTGTAATTACCTAATTATTCCTTTTTTAAAAGACAAACATTTTTATTTCTCTTCTTATTTTGATGGGGACATTTTTTTTAATATTGAGAAAGAAAATTCAAAGAGAACATGAAACAATTTGAGGTTGTTTTGACCCCAATAAAATAAAAGGCAGTAAATAAAATGTAACCCAAATAATAAGCTGTATAACAACAGTGTTGTATACATTTGATCTAATTTTTTGCAATTTCAGCGGAGCCATATCCATTGTAAATATTTAAAATACTAAGGTACAGCTCCATATCAATAACTGTTCTGTAAACACAGTCCATTCAGTGGTTCTTTTGTTTGCATTAAATATTTATCCCGAGTCACACAGCCCATTCCAATTGTTTATATTTAGCTCGCTTCCCTCTGCCTCAAATCCACATTTCTCTCGCCGACATGTCCCGTCTGCTCTCCTCTCTGCTCTAGTACTTGGGATCTCTGGACATTCAGTCGCTGGTCCAGCAGGGGGCGATGCAGGGCAAGGCGGCGCACAAGCTGATGGACGCCCTGAAGGACACAGAGATTCTCCACTGGAAGCACAGCCTGTCAGAGCTGATAGAGATCAGTCTGGCTCAGACGACGTCTATATGGAGGATGTATGGAAAGAGGTCAGACTTCTCTTAAAAACTCAGTCCTGGTTAGAAGTTCATGTACATTCATTACAGTATGACGAGGGAAATCACATTAGTGTTGTTATATTTTCTCAAACACGTAACAGCAAATTACCATCTGATTTAACCATTTTGACATTAAAAAGAAAGTAACTCTGACCTGTCCCACTTCTCGCAGCACCATGGCTCTGCAGCAGGCCCAGCTTCTCCTCAACATGAGCAGCCTGGAGCCGGTTAACTTTGGCGTACATCAGAACAACACGGAGGCCTTCGCTGTGGCTCTCTGCCACCTGGCCGAGCTGCATGCAGAACAGGTAACGCCTCGACATCTCTGTGTGTTTTCCAGCGTCTGTGTGGCACTGGACTGCATCTCCTTTCCGTCTTGTCGTCGACGCAGGGGCTGTACAGTGAAACTGCAGAGATTTTTCAGCATCTGAAAGATCAGTTTCCTCCTCATACACAACATTCAAAGGTATTTGTGTGGATTGTGTTTGCACACGATTGTGGGGGTTTAACTAAAGTAGAAAAGCAATGTTTGTAGGAGTGGGTGACATGGTTTTAAAGTTAAAATAAATGTTGTGCTTGTACCGTATACAGGAAAAACAAAAGACACTTGCACTAAACAAGCTTCTATAGGACACCAGTTACATAAAGTTGTGTGCATTCAGTCAGATTTTTGACTTTATTAATGCTCTAATGAAACAAACAATAGGAAAAGAACAATAAAACAGTTATCATGACAAGAGATTCGTCAAAATAACAACAAACACTGCAATAATGCAAACCTCAAGTGTCGGTATGAGGAGCCTCTTTTTTAAGTTTCAAAAGTTACATTTTTTTGTTATTGTTTTTTTTGTACTTGTATGTTTGTAGCTCTTATTTCACCAGGTATGACTCATTGAGATTACAAATCTGTTCTGCAAGAGAGACCTGAGCAAACATGTTGGCAATATACCAACAATTACATGTCAAAACAACAGATATCAAGACCAGCTAATATTCAATAAAGATGTAAAAGACAGAAAAATAAAACAACCATCGCCATGCGAGTAAAAAATACAATAACAGAAACAATTTCCTTTAACTTTTATAAATCATCCTGCGGTTGATTTCAATCTGAGGAAGAAGTAAACTAGACGCGTTATCAGTAAGAACTTTAGACACAGACAATTAAATGAAGTCGTCCGAGTGCAGAAAGTAAACACCTTAAAGTTTTCTAACGATGAGAGACAATAGATGGCTTTGTAAATAAAATGACTGGCGATAAAACATAGTGTTCCTTGATATAAAGGATGTAGCTTATGCCACAAGTATGAATGTGCAGGCAAATAAATTATATCCCCATAATTTTAAAATTGGCAAGAAAGTTGCAGCAAAACAATTTAAATTCCTAGGCTCAAAAGGTAAATGATATGCAATTCTAAAATGAAGAGGTCGCTTTAGCTTCAGTTTTGTTACAACCGGGAAAAGTAACAATGAGCCGGATCCATTGTGATGTAGATATACTTTAATAATTAGAGAACAGGATTGCGTTAATTTTCTGAGCGTCTAAAACTAGCTTTTGATCACCCAAATTGGACTTAACCAAATCAATATCTGCGCATTCCAACTCAGGAAGATGGTATGAGGCAAATGTGCAAATTGTTTATTGTTCATTAACTTTGTCTCGATCCTGCCCTCAGCTCTGGATGCTTTGTGATCTGAAAATCCAGTTTGAGAAACACATGAACGAGAGGAAGTACCATCTAGCCGAGCCGCTTGTAAAGGCCATGTCTGCTCTAAACAAAACGGAGGGGCTGTACAGGTAATGGGCAGAACACGCACAATACGTTCTGCTCCTTACAGAGACCCATACAAGTGTTGTTGGTTCGTCGGCAGCTAAACTGTGTTTGTTGGCAGGAAAGCACAAGTTCTGAAAGCCCTGAACCGCAGCACCGAGGCTTACAGCATTCTCCAGCAGCTGCAGCTTCACTGCGAGAAGATTAAATGCACCGAGATAATCATCAGGTTCTGTTCTCACCTTGCTACCTTTATGTCATAATAATCTGTGATGCAGGAAAGAAATGTAATCGAAAGGGTTTTTACTGAATCCTTTTCATGACTCACGTTTTAACTTGGGATGCTCTGATCAGGTTGTACGTTGCTGATCACCGATTCCTATCACCCATGAGTGCCGATCGGTACCAATCACATGCAGTGATCCCTCCAGGGTGTCATAAACGTGGAGCGTGTGCGTTTATAGCTCGCTCGCTTAATACATGTGTCAGGCACGTGCTATTTTCACTCACTCCGCACTTTCAAGTCAGCAAAATCTATTCCGTTTCATTCAGAAATACTTTGATTCGATCCCAAAGAAATAATAAATGTTGTTGTAACTCAACGTATGTCTTAAATGAATTTGTTTTTTATTGGCTGTGCTTGCTATAAGATGTAAACTTTACATCATTCTTACACAGAGGGTAGCAGCTCCACATGGAGGACATGTTTGTTTAGGATTTGCTGCTTCTGGCTTCAGCAGCGTGAAGGAAAGGCAAGGTACCCTACACAAAGGGTACAGGAGATCGGATTTCGTGATCGGCAACAAAAGACATTGATCGGCAAAAACCAATCACACATTTTTTCACGGAAATTGTCTGCTAATGAACGATGAAGGATTGATTGGAAGACCACTAGTTTTAACTGTTGACCGCGTCGCATCTCCCTGCTGTGGCTTCCAGGGTGATGCTGTCCACCGCCGAGCTTCACTGGGAGTCGTCCAGCTTCTCCACAGCTCTTCCTCTCCTCCTGCAGGCTTTGGCTCTGGCCCGACAGCACTACCTACAGTTCCTGGCCTCAGAGACCGTCCTGCATCTGGCCTTCACTCAGGTCGGCCGCAATAACAAAAGCATGTTACGCCGTCAGTACATCAGTAGCTTTCCCATAAAATGTCTTTGAGGTGTTACAAATAAAAGCACATCGAAAGGAAACTGATATGCATGATTTTACAGAAAATATACATTTGTGGTACAAACAACATGTAGATAAATGCTTAAGTATTTTTGATTAACCCAAATACTGAAAGTAATTAAAAAGAAAACGACTTCCCTTATATTTAGAAAGATAAACACTTCAACAGACTTGGCTCCTTATTTGGCAAGAAACCGTTAAATTTTTTCTATTTCTTGCCCTTAAGATTAAAGATTAAATCAACTTTATTTGCCAGGTACATACAGGACATACTAGGAATTTGTTTTGGTGTAATCAATGCATAATAAGCCCTTAATAGTTATTCATCACGATACAGATGAATTAATAGCATAACTTTACACTAATAACTATCTACAAGGGGAGCCTTACTGTAAAGTCAGACCAAAAAATAACTTTGAGTTAAAGACGATGTAAAATGATCCTTATCATCTGTCTTCCATCTCCAGCTGATGCTGGGTGTCCCAGAGCGGGCTCTAAATGTTCTTCATGAAGCCATGGAGCCCATTCTGGCCCACGGAGCTGTCATCGACAAAGGCCGCGCCATGCTGCTAGCGGCCCGTTGTCACGTGGCTACTGCTGGTTTCAGGCTGAAAAGACAAGGGCATCTAGGTAACATTTAACCCCTTAACCCGCTCCACCAGATCTGATGAAGCCATGAGGAACTTCCTACAACTCACTCTTGTCCTTGTCTTTGCAGATCAGACATCGGCAGCTTTGGCCGTTGACAGTCTCAATGAGGCTGCGTCCTATTTTTCCAGGCTGAACTGTAAGGAGCGCCTTCGAGACGTCCGCTACCTCCTGGCGCAGCTCTACCGCACACTGGGGCAAACGTCGCAGAGCAACAAAAGTGCCATGATGTTCCGGCAGCTGGATCAGGAGCTGCAGTCTCCAGCACCGCCGGTCTTCATGCAACTCTAACAAACCCCACCCTCCTTGGCACACAATCATCAGGGCTAAATTACTTCCTAACAAAACAAGGACAACTGCGGAGTGCAGTCACTGCAGCTCACCACTAGGTAGGACTGAAGCTGCGTGTTATTTTTCTCTGCACTACAACACTTAATTTTCTTCGGACAGAACAATGACAGGAAGCATAAATAAAGATAATTTTGCAGGAGCTTTTCTGTCTCAATTTGTGGTTTGTTCCAAGTTTCAGCTAAACATAAGATGGTTATTAAGTCACTGCAGCAGGACGGGTTGATTACCCAAAGAACAACAAAAAAAGGAAAGAATGTGCCGAAAGTTAATCAGGAGCAGTCATTAACGCGTGTAATTGACGAATGAGGCTAATGTCACAGATGGTCACGAGATGAATATGTTTCCATGGCCCGGCCGATTTACCTTTTGTCTCCAGAATACGGATGAAGCTGAAGAAGGAAGCCATGATGTGATAAGAGTTTAGATCTGTACTAATCTTCGTTTTAGCTATTTGTTAGCTGACTGTCTATGCCCTCCTTTGTTCAAACCTCTGAGTCTTTTACTTCAATTAGGCAAGGCAAGGCAAGTTTATTTGTATAGCACATTTTCGTGTACAAGACAATTCAAAGTGCTTTACATAAGAAAAAAGATCAGAAAATGAAACAATAAAATCAGTTTTGAATTTAAAAGAAATAAAATAAAAATGAAATAATAATAATAGTAATAATATTCTCAGTTGCTATATGCACGGTTAAATAAGGCTGTTTTCAGCCTGGATTTAAACATCACCTGAGTTGAAACCTGTCTAACTTCTTCAGGAAGACTGTTCCAGATTTTAGGAGCATAAAACTGGAATGAAGCCTCCCCTTGTTTGGTCCTGACTCTGGGCATCAGCAGGAGGCCACTACCTGAGGTTCTCAGAGTCCTGGCTGGTTCATATGGCTCTAACATGTCAGATATGTACTTTGGGGCTAAACCATGAAGAGACTTGTACACAAGCAAAGCTGTTT
>JAVLVB010000857.1:2107949-2141424 GCA_032876305.1 Orestias chungarensis | reverse complement strand
TTAATAAATCTGATTGAAAAATGCTTCCTACTCCTCCACCTCTCCCAGTACTTCGAGGAATGTGAAAGTTGGAATAATTAGAGGGAGTTGATTCGTTGATACTAACATAATCCTCATGCTGCAGCCAGGTTTCTGTGAGACAAAGCAAATCAATTTGATTATCAAGAATTAAATCATTAACTAATAAGGACTTTGAGGAGAGAGATCTGATGTTCAATAAACCGCACTTAATAGTTGTACATCTGTATGAGATTTTCAGGATTAGCTCTTTTTAGATTGATCTTTAATCTATTTGGTTTTGGCCGTGGGCAGGACACCGTCTCAATGGGATGTTGGGTAGGTAACTGTAGAGAAGCCGCAGACAGGAGTTCTAAACTACGACTCTGCTTCCTGGTCTGGACCCTGGTTTGTCCAGATACTGATTTGTATTCAAATGTAAAAGAAAGTGATCACAGTAAAAAAAAAAAGTGATCACAGTTTTCGCACTCACATTTTTTCCACGTTTAGGTAGTTTTGTTCACATTTAAAAAATTTCAGTTGATTTTCTTCACATTTAGCTAATTATACACACACATTTAGACATATGCTATATGTGAATGAAAAGTTTTATATCCAAATGTAAATATTAAAGATGTATCTAAACGTTAAATGTAAATGTTAAATCTAAATATTAAATGTAAATGTTATAAATAGATTTAACATTTACATTAAGATTTAGCATTTAGATTTAATATTTAAATTTAACATATATTTAATTTCAGATTTAATATTTAGATGTATATTTAATATTTGACCTAAATGTGGAGAAAATGGGAGTGCGAAAACTGTGATCACTTTCTTTTACATTCGGCGCCCCATAGATTTAAAGTTCCAGATCCAGCAACACTTTTTTCTACCGGTTGCAAAAAATCAAACAAACTGTGAAACAGCCATTTATCACACTGGCAAGTCAAAAGACGGCTTCAGGACTATTTCATAATTTATGTGGGGGAAAAAAAAAAGTAAATGTCATTTGTAATATGTTTAATAACAAGTATGACAACAAGACATGGCATGAAAACAACTGTATGTTTAGAAAAATATATCTGCAAATATTTTCTGAAGTTGGAAGATGCTATACAGTCTCTTAACCTCTACTCTACATTAAACTTTAACAAGTAATAGCTTCACTTTTGAGTCACAGTAGAAAACAAGTTTTAAACTTCCGGTGGGATCAACTTACGGCGGGAAAAAGATGGAATTTGGCTCCAGGGGGCAAACGACCTGAGATGTCCGTGCTTTGAATTTATCGTACATGCTTGCTTTGCATTGTTTTACCTATTTGACATGAAAGGAAGAATTCTTTTGCAGAAATTGTGTCATGACCTACAGTATAATAAACCTTTTTTCCCCTGTATTTACAAAAGAGGCTAAAATACCACATGGAAAACTTACCGTAAGGATTTTATAAACCGTTTCTTCATCAGAAGTTCCAAGTTCATTGGAATTAGAGTGGCATTATCTAATAACCGTTAAAACCTTTGACCTCTGCCTAAATCCCTATATTTCCAATTTGATCGGCATCCAAGAGTTATACTAGCCACAACATTTTGCTATAAAACACCAAAAAAAATTTTTAAATAGAAGATTTTATGCGTGGAAAAACTGGTCATTAATTTGAGTCAGTTGTGGTGTTTCGGCAACGGAGGAGAGATGTCTCTGTACTGTAAACATAGCTTGATTCCCCAGTGCAGTTTCCTTAAACATTGTGGTTGTGTCTTCAGTGAGGAGAACCAGATGGGAAGCTCAGTATCCAGCTGGATAGCCTCCTTTCCGTGGATCGGACTCTGCGCAGAGACGCTCTCCCTGCCGGACCACGGCCTGGACCACAGAGTCAGGAGTCCTCAGGGTTTGTGTTACATGGTTCTTCAGTTCCAGCCCCTCCAGAACGCTCTGCACAACATTTTAAACAGCCGACAGATACAAAATAATGAAGCCCTTTAAAGAAGACATGTGATGTGACTGTTCTCTTGAAATGGACCAATTAAAGTCAGAATCCACTGAACTAGATTTACCTGTACTGTGTTTGAATATTTGTTATATTATCCTGTCATTGACCAGTTTACATGGAATCATCTTTAAGCAATTAAAGGAAGAACAGGTTTTTATGTAATATCCCACCACAACCTTACCGGAAGGATTCTAAATAATGGACAGTGTGTTTTTGTTTTGTTTGTTTGTTATGGTTTTTAGTCCTTTAACCAGGATTTTGACAATGATGATTTTCTTATTCTGTTACAATGATTTTGGAGGATTAAGAATTTTCCATGTATTATTAAGTCAATTTCATCAAATAGCCAATATTCAGCCATTTTTTTATGATAACATGCTAAACTGTGTCTCTTTGTTGTTAATTTGTTCTGCATAAATACACTAAATTAAACTTTCTTTACCTTTGAAGAAAGTGGATTTTAAATGTATTTTAGCTAAATTTGCCTTGACGGGTTATTTTTGTTTGTTTGCCTTACTGACCTTTTCGAAACCCTGCTCCACCACCGTCATGTTAGGGTTGAGCTGATTGTGAACTCGTGGCTCCATAACAGCTTTCTTGAGGTCATAGTTGAAGAAAAGGGAGTTCAGGATAACCTGTTTCCACCACAACATGTCACATTAGTTTTATTACAATGCAATTTGAATTCTTACAAGCAAAAGCCACTGGAAATGTGAGTGACTGAGTCTTGCTTACCAGGGCGGTAGCTGTGGTGATTTTTGTGCCTCCAGATGCTCCTACAACCATTTTCACTCTGTGGTCTTTGTCAAAGATGATTGTGGGACACATCGAAGAGAGAGGCCTTTTACCTGCAGCGGAGAAACAGGACGTGGTTCCATGGAGCCTTCCAAAAACACTCACCGTCCTTGAAACTTTTTCTCATTTTGTCATATTACAACGGCAAGCATCTGTGTGTTTTACCTGGATTATATCTGACTGACAGAGGGTGTTTTCACCGCAGTTCTCAATCCTACATATTGTAGATGTTCAATTGAAAAGACATGGAGGAGATCTTATAATATTCAATACAAGTGTCATCTGACTCAATGCCTGCTTTTGCATGTTTGCTGTAACCCCTTTGTAGTTCGTGGCTGATTATCTTCAATAGGGGAAGGTTTTTAAAGTGTACACTAATAGTTGTCATACTAACAGATTCCCCTACAAAAGCTATGGATCTCTGCAGCTCCTCCAGAGGCTGCTCCTCTAATTATGCTCTCGTTCCCTGGCCTGTGAGTTAAGACGGATGACAATATCTTTTAAATGAAAAATTATTAGGGATAATTGACGTTTTCTCATCTAACCGTACTTTTAATTTTAAGTTATTTTTCTCTATTGCTTTCTGTCGCCTTCACAGAACAGCTGTATTTATTCTGAAACTACATCTCACACAGTTTCACTTAATTTACAATGAGGCGTGGATTTACTGCATTTGATTTAGGGTTATCTAAGGAGACTTTTCTAACTTTTAAAAAGTAAAGTTCACTATCATTGTTCTGCTATAATACAAACTGTTAGAGCCATAAATAGGATATATTTAAGTTATGTGTAAGATGGTTTGTTTTTTATTTTATTATATTTAGTTAAGAAGACTGATATTTCTTCAGGTCATTTTTATTGGGAAATTTAGTTTTATTTTGAAATGCTTACATATATTGCATTAGAAAAACTATTAACAGAAAACTTAGACAGGATGGATTACCTAGACACGGCGCGATACAGTTTTTGAACGTGTAAACTGTGTATTTTTTGGGAAAAAGGAAAGGAGATTGTAAAGTTGATTTATCGTCATTTTTGTATTTGCATTTTTTACATATAAAGAATTTTTGTTAAGTTCACGGTTCGCACGCGTCCTTCACTTCCAGTGTCTAAGGAAGGACACAGATATTGGATCTGTTGCCATAACACAAACAATTCCAAAAACAAAAAACAACAACACTGTTTGTGGTTGTAATGTGACAAAATGTAGATTGGTCTGTTAAGAATCACCAGTGTCATCATTAAGTTTGCTTGAACCTGGCTTTATGAAGTTGTTGGGTGACGGTGGGATGCCGAATCCATTGGTCATGTAAGGAGAGCTGAAGTCGTCCATTTCGTCATTGAAAATGATTCCAGTGGACCGAGACATGACTTTAGACCCAAAGCTGTTGGGATGGAACAAAAAGTTAAAATGGTTATGTTTATCTCTTTTTTAATATAATATGTGGTTGAACTTTTAAGGCTCCCACTATAGATTAATGGTACTGGTAGCAGCGACGGCGCTTCCATCCTCGGCTATAACAGACAGATGAGCTGTGCCGTGGTTTTCCGGAACAAAATACTCAGGCTCATAGTAGTTATCCGGGTGGGTTGTGTCATCTGTAATTTTACTCCTTATGCCGTCAGCAAAGTAGTCTGAGGTCATGTTGTGGATCAGCTGTATTAGTGAAAACACAAGACAACGGTAGAAGGGAAAATAAATATAAAAAAAAAACAACATGTAAGGTTTTTAAGACTCTCAAACACTTCTTACCACAGATGTTCCAGTTAAACTGAAAATCATTTTTAAACTTGAGAGATCTTACATCAGTAATGTTAAGGTACCGTGGGTCCCCCAGTCTGCTTCGCTTGGCGTAGGCGAAACGAAATGCCTCCACGATCCGATGGTAGGTAAGAGTCTTTTCCTCGGCTGTAGAGACACTTGTGTCTGTGAAGTTGTACCCTGAAAAATAACGGCAGCAGAGACATACAGTCATGTAAAAGAAAAAAAAAACAATTACAATAACTTAGGAAAACCTTATTTTATAACTTATACCACTCAGATAATTATTTAGGCAGTTTTAAACAATCTTGAAGAAGAGTGACAATACAACCAAGCAAACTGAAGTAATTAACTTTAAAGCCTTCTGTTTAAAGAATGAATCTATAGGTGATTTCTAGCTTTGTATAAATGAGTTTTTCTTTGTGCAATATTAATGTTGCAAACGTTATCGTTTTGGTGCTTGGAACACACAGCTTCTCTGCTACAACAGATGGAGCTACAAAGGGAGCATTTTTATCTGGCAAGCACAAGTGTTTCCTGCCTTCCCAGCAGGTGTTGTAGCATGAAGGGGAAACCTGACATGCTTTCTTCTTCATGGCTGCCCAAGCTCTCGGCCAAGCCTGCTCACCATCCACTATGTTGAGAATGAGTGCCAACACTGGCCCGCTGGAGGGGGCGTCTGGAACGTGTATGGTGTATTCCCCAACATTCAGCTTTGGAGGGTTCTCGTCCAGCACTGGCTGGTACTCCAACAAGTCATCCAGGGTGATGATGCCACCTGGAACACAAACAAAACATTAATGAATATATGAATATCTCTTGATTTATCTATTGTGCCAATTGTTTGCTGCTAGACAGACAAAGAAAACGTTTTGCTACTCCTGATGAAGGTCCATTAGATGAAAGGTAAAGTAAATTCCATTTCTCAACATATTTTTTTGCTTAATGGAAATAAATGAACCAAGTTCTTATAGATTCCTGGGAACCTGCAAATAGTAAATCGTGGTCTTCTGTTGTTGGTGTATACTTTTGGATGGTTTGGGAGGTTAAGCCCTAACACACATCATATGCTACAGAACCGCCAATTAGATAGTTGGTGTAAATGCTGGAGAAAAGTAATAGCTGCCCTACTATAACAAATTTAAGACTGAAACTTAATAGGCGTCAAGTTGTATTTTAAGTGGAACAACGGGCTTTGGTCAAACTCTAAAGAAGGGTTTGGCAGAAAACAAATACGAAACATGAGAAAAACTGCTTCATTGTAAATGTCAAATATGACTGAATGTCTCTGATGCTTCAGATCATAAAGGCTATGAAACACAGAGTGATGACAAATGATGACCTTTATTTATTTTCTGTATCCCATTAAATAATTGTACTCAAACCATAGGCTGTATATATTTAAGACCTTTATGTCTGTCATCATTCATTCCTGCTTCCTCTACTTTAAAAGTGAACGATCCAGCACAGAACCTGCCGCCTGGATGTCCTCGACGATGCCCTGTGCCATGGTCCCGTTATAAAACACATCAGGCCCCTCTTCGGCTATTCTCTGGTACGTCTCAGCCAGTTTTGGGAATCGAACAATGTCGTTTTCTTTCAGGATTCTCTTTTGAGAGTCACAGAAAATCTCACTGGAAAAAAATGACAAACGCATAAAACAAAATATGAATAAGTGTCTCAATATGGAGAAAATGAAAGACAATGAGATATGACTGAAAACGTTAAACTCTGTGCGCACAAAGCCTCAGTAGAGTAAAAGCTGTTGTGGATGCAGAATTTTTTTTTTTCCAGGTAAAGATTTATTTCATAAGAAACAGAGTTAAGGAAACAAAGCAAATGTTTATGGTGAAAATGCACTTGTTTATAAAACATAAAGAAATGTATAAATAACTGAGTATTTACCAAAAGCCAAACTTTTTTTTCTTGTTATGCATCACACAAAATAATATCATGTTATTAATCCTTATAATTTGAAATAAATATTATTTAAAAAGTTCTGATCAAGTTTGTTGGGTTAACAAAGAGAGTCAAAGGATTTTCCTCATCCTTAACTGACCACCAACGCCCGAAACAACAAAACGTCACTGAAAATGTTTGAGAAAATGAACAAATTAACAGCAAGATGATAAATTAATACTCTGTAGCTCAACTAAAGAACTTCCTTCTCTCATTCCCGCGTTTACCACATGTTGGCGTCTCCTTGTATTGACTCTTTGCTCATGTGGATGGCGTGAGCCAGAGCCTTTCCAATGGGAAAACCGTCACGAGCCAGAGCAATGCTGGGCTCAAACAACTCTCTCCAAGGAAGCCTGCCATGCCGTCTGTGTGCCATCTCATAACCTCGGATCTCCCCCGGGATTGCTATGGATAATCCACCTGTCACACAGAAACGAGTCGTGTCCTTGTCAAACAGTGTTAATTAAATTAAAAACACACAGAAGCATTGTTGTTCATCTATATGTTGCATTTTCTTTCGGTACGTTTTTGCGGTTTTAGTCCAAGGTAGTCCAAGACATAGTACAGAAATCTTGTTATAGAAATTTGATGGCTTTAAGACTAGAAAATATCCAAACTAAGAAGTACCAGATTATTTAGAACTCAATAAAGCAAAAACATAATAACATCTCTGGAAGAAAAAAAATCTGAAACACAAAGCTGGTTGGTACCTGTACGAGAAAGCTTAGTGTTGTTGCCAAACATGTCTTCAGTGGCGTTCATGGGTGCCGTCTCCCTCGCGTCTATTGTCTCCACTTTCCCTGTTCAGCAGTGAGGAGTGATAGAAAAGTGTTTTTTTTTTTTTCTTCTTTTTGTTGCCGTGTGGTGATCTTCTGACCCTTGATACACACTCACCTGTGGAAGCATTATATATTATAAAGTAGAGCCCACCACCTATACCCATGCTGTGAGCATTCAAAAGGCCAACACAGAGCAGGGCAGCAATGGACGCATCCACAGCTGAGCCGTTTCTCTTCAAAATGTCCCTGGAAACACAAGAATGGACTTAACTTACCAGACCAGAAACACGCACGCGACATCAAAGCATGCCCTCACTGTTCGCTTCCTACCTTCCCACTTCCGAGCACTTTCCTGCATCAGCGGCCACAGCAGCCTTTGAGTAGAAGTAGTCTGAAGAGGGAGGTGTGTTTTTCCTCCCTAAGCCCATGAAGACCCCCAAAAACAAGCTCACCGCAGCCACCAGAAGGACCACCAGACCAGCAATCAGGGACTTCCCAACCATTTTCCTGTTTGGAGAAAATCACGGTCCTTTAATCAGACTTTCAGCTCGTCTTTAAAGTTTTTCTCACAGACATGTATTTGCTTAAAATGCTTTTTGAAAATATAATCCACCTCTGATGGACTTTGTTTTACCAAGCCTGACAAAAACATTAAAGGGGGAAAAACAGCAGCTGCTGACCAGAGCCTGAGTGAGCGTCCGCTGTACTGGTGAGATGTTAAAGAAGACTATCCTTTGTCTCTGGGTGTGTCATCCTGGTTTTCAGGTGTTAGTGTCACACTGTCCTTATTAAGTATGTGTTGTGCAGTAGCTGTGGTTTTTCAGCAAGAAAATTAGGGATAATGACATACTGAACCAAACCAACCATTACATTTTCCTTCTGACTCTTTGTGACCCGTAAAATGGGACCATGACTCTGAAACCTAAACTGCTGAATCGAATCTTCAAAAAAATCTGAGGTAGTTGGAGTTTAATCCATCATTTCCCAGAAAATGACATGATGAATGCCCGTGTCTCATTTCCTCAGAGGGGAACTCTTGGATTTGTCCTCCAGCTCCTGTATAACTTTCTATTTTGATTTAATATCAGTCTGTGAGAGTGATTTACAGATCCAGTCCTGACTCTGTGTTTTGTGTGATCGGTGACTTCAGGTCAAACCTCATCAGCAGTTAACACAGTGCCTGACACAAGTGTTTGTACTTTTACATTTTGTGATGATAACTCCTCACCCTTAAGTATGTATACATGTGAATTTACCCCCGTTTCAATTAATACACCTTAAAAGGAGAGCAGACATGAATCAGGGAAGTAGCCAACTGTAGAGATCCACAATACATGTTTATGTTTAAGCATTTAGCAGATGCGTTTTTCCAAAGTGACTTACAAGGCAGAAACCATCTTATAGTTATTATCAATCTGACCATAAGCTATCTAGAGGAAAATCCCTTGTCAGAGTGAGTGGTGACAGTGAAGAGATTTAGGTAGTAGAGGAGGGTCTTTAGGAGGTCCTCGAAGATAGACATGGACGGTGCTGCTCTTGTGGCGCTTGGTAGGTCATTCCACCGTCTTGGAACAACACAAGAAAACAATCTGGATTGCTTAACCGTTGTGTAGGCACCGCTAGACGACAATTTGGTAGCTAACCGAAGTGACCAAGCTGTGACATAAGTCTTTGGTAGAGTATTCAAGTAGATGGGAGCCGTACACTTCAGCACTTTGTGGGCTAGCATAGGGGACTTGAATTTGATGCGGCCAGCCAGGGGTTACCAGTGGAGCTCAATAAACGGAGGGGCAACATGAGACTTTTTGGGCTGACTGAAGAGCAGATCTGCCTGGATCATTTGTAAAGGTGTTACTTTGCTGGCTGGGAGACCAGTCACGAGTGCATTGTGAAAGTCAAAGTGGGAGGTAACCATAGCCTCAACCAAGAGCTGGGTAGCTTGTTGTGTTAGGTATGACCGTATCTTTCTTATGTTTAGTATGCGAAGTCATAAGATCGAGAAACGGAGGCAACATGGTCTTTAAAGGTCAACTTTCTTGCCTTTGATGGAGTCAGAGACAGGGATCCAGCCTGGGTGTGAATATTGTGGTGTATGGTTGGTTTGACTGGAAAAACAAGCAGGTGAGGTTTTGATAGATTCTGTTGGAGCTGATGGGCGTTCATCCATGTTTGACATGTGAGATTATCTGTCAGCAGAATGGCTGAATGAATAGCCTGTATGAAATTTCGACTTAAAGAAAGCCGTTGCTGAAAGAAAACCTGTGTTCAGTTTGGCATGTAAGGGGCACAGCAAACTCGTGGAAGAAAATGATTATAGGAGACCAAAATTAGACATTTTTACCTTGATGCAAAAAAATAAGTGTTGCGTACACTACGGTGGATTGGTTAAGAGCAAAGTATAGATTTGTGTTGGAATGGCCCAGTTTACATTTAGACATATTATATTGAAAATCAGTAACAAGTCCTAAAACAATGTGGAAAAAGGCCAGTCTTTCATTTCAGATTACTGGCTGGGACATGACATTAAGTCCTACATGCTTTGAACTCTTTTCAGATTTTTATCTGTAAAACATTTTGAAAACTCTCCACATTTTTTCCCCAATTTTTTATTATAAACTTCTCAGCACTGTGTTGTTGTTTTACAAACAACCTCAATTAAATAGAAATGTTAAAACATGTTGAAGTGTAAAACAATGTTTAAACGGTCTGAATACTTAAGCAAGGATTTTTTTTCAGCAGTCGCAGATGAATGATGGGAGAATCAATCCCATTACTGTTTGTTGCTGGCCACAGACCCTTTCCTTAAGTATTAATGCATGTGACCACCACTGGATTATTGAAAATCCACAGGCTTAGTCAAGTTTTTTATCCCCAAACTAGACGCCTATACCATAGGTTTTCTTTCGACGTCACTGGACGGGATGGAGTCTCTCTTCTCGCCTTGATTTGCCCCACTTGTTTTTGAACAACAAAGCGAGGGGGTCTTCTATCCATGTACATGCAGCAGCAAATTTAATCACGTGCCGCAGCAACACGAACAGCTGGGACATTACCGCGGTGGAGGAGGATGGTGAGGTCATGTGTTTTCATGGTCAGCTTTTGTTCTGTTAATGATGGGGACTGACTTTCTGATCTCTGTTGCAGCCATAGGTCATCTCGGATATTTATTTTTCAGCAGTAGAGACTGGTTGGGTTTTATAACTACATTGTCACTTCATGAAATATGGGAAATAAATACAGATGTAGTGCTTAAAAAAAGTATTACGTCTTTCCTAGTTAGGTTTTTATGTCACACATTTTTAATATTAAGAAACAGACAGAGATAACATGTGTAAAACACAGAATCTGGTTATCAAAATATGATTTCCTTTCTTTAAGAATCTCTTCACTGTGCTTTACTTGAGTCTGAAGCTCCCTTAAATGGCTATTTGACCATTAACAGGCTCATAAAAGTATACATATGCCCAATAGCAATAATTAGATCTAACATAAAGAGGTGTTTTCCTTTCAGCCTTTGTGGACATTGTTTTGCCATGCAATGTGGGCTGGGTCTAAATGTGCATATCGCACCCCACGTTGTCCCAAGAAAAACAGAGTGAATGTCAGGTCATCGTGGTCATAATCAGCCTCCAAAGTCATATAAGCAACCGAGGCATGACTGTTTTGCTGCCTCCAGTTGTTCTGTTAGTCTGCATGAATTGTGTGTAACAAGTCATTTCTACTTGCTCATGTTTTTCACCTTAAAACTCAATGGGTTCAGATATTGAAGCCAAATAGAGAATCAGGATTAAAAAAAATTTTAAATGTAGCATTTCATTACAATTTGAAATTGTAATTCTCATGTCACACTTTTTAAACAAAATCGCGGTATAAAGAGTAAAAGCCACTATCCACTTCTGGTATTCAGATGAATTTGTCTGATTGAGCATCTGTCAGGTGTAGGGTTTAAGGACATTTGTGGCAGTTTGGAGAATAGAGACGATGGTTTCTGGTATTGATCCAGGCTGACACGGGTTGGGATTGTTTTGAAGCTACACTTAAAACTTTTAATGTGTTCCAGAAAACAGAGAAAGACTCAGTGGAGTAACACCGCACTCTTTCTTTTCAACCAGAAGCTGTACCCTCTTTGTCAGCTGGCTGAATACACTTCTGCTCACTTGTAAGATAAATTCCCCAGACACGTTTTGGAATTGCAACACTTGTTTTAAGGTTAAGCATATAGCAGGAGATTGCCCAACTAAATAATTAGCATATTTATGCTTCTTCTCTTACTATATAGAAGAATAACTTAAAATTGTAATATTTAGCTGAAGCCTTACATTTTATTTTTTGGTATTTGTAGATGTTTACTTAAGTGTTACAATGCAAAAATGATAACCATGTTGGTTCGTTTTTTTGCAAAAATGAAAAATATGCACGTAAAATATTGTAATTATTTCTGCAATAGTCAGTGTATTATTTTTTTATTAATGGGATGTTGCTTTTTTTCTCTTAAATTAAAGCTGTTAGGTAATGTTTACATTTCACTTATACTGAAAAGCAACAGGTTGTTGTTTTATTTTTATTTTTTTACTCAATGGAGAAATTCTCATAACTATGAAAGCGAGACAAATCTTCTAACTCGTGATTGTTTTTGTAATACTTCATTCAGCCACTAGGGTAATTTTTCCCATCAAGCCCTAGATTGCTAGAGAAAACTACAATTTTAGATCTGAATCAATTTCAATACTCATTTCCTGGCGATATCCCATATTTATATCTGGGCCAGCTTATTAAAAAAATATATATATAAAAGGCATTAAAAAAATGCAATTTTAATAAACAAAGAAGAGAGTTATCTCTGATGATGACATGTTCATGCATCATACAAAACAGTATTATTGATCTACTGATGCAAATACGTAGCATTGAAGTGACTCATTAAAAAAAGGACATCCTTTTTCAGAAATAAAGTATTGATGAAAATCAGCGACAGGAATAAGTGACGAAGGGCAAATTGAAAAGCATCATGCACAAAATAACAGTGGGCTTGAATCATAACAGAAAATAAGGTCAAATCAGGATCAAAGTTCTTTGGGCCACCAGGATTGGAGCCGCAAATAGAATCAAACTGGAAGGCAGGGAAATTACTGATAGCTGTCTGGTTGGTAGTTGGAAGCCCCCCTTGGGCTCCTTTTATTTGCCCTCTGTGGGTCCATGGATACTGATCCATGTGACCGAGTGACTGCAGAAATCTGGGCCAATGGATGTTCTAAAAAGAATGAGTCCTGACAGAAACAAACAGGGTTTGACAGTTTGTGTAAAGAAAAACACTGACAGCTGGATTGCCTAAAACAGAAATGGATTTTTATCTAATGGCTGGCGGGAGGGCGCATAACTTGTTTCAACGGCTGAAAATGAGAGGTGCTTTTAGTCTTCTTGATGGATGTGACAGTGATACCAACAAGGGGGTGCTTGGGGGGAGCAATGGCTAATGTGTTGGCATATAAGTATGTTTGGTATTACTATGAATTAAACATTAAAAAAATGTGCATGTTTGAATGTATCTATTGGTTTCAATTAAATGAAGATGAGCATTTATACATGTTAGATTATTTTTAGTGTGACAGATGTTTATTACCTAGTTAAGCTAGACAGTTACTGTCAAAATAAGGTTTATGGAAGCCCTTTAAAAAAATAACATTTTATCGGTTTGATGGTTGGAAACGTTTCCGTGACAGTTCTAAGTGAACTATACCAGCAATGTTGAGATTATTTGAGCCTTTCTCAGTAAATCTCACTCATACTGTTGAAAGACGCTTCAACCTATTTATAGCTTTAGTTTGAGAGAAACTGATTTGATTCAACATCCCTCACAAACCTGCATCCAGATAATAATAAAAAGGATAAATCCCTGTGAAAACCAGGAGATAAGAAGGTTAAAGTTCACTGATGTTTATCCTGTTTGATATTGCAGTTTAACAACAACAGAAAATTGAACATTGTTTAATGAACAAACTAAGACAATTATATAATTGGATTATTAAAAGGGTCTCTCTTCAATTCCTAATGCACTTTACCCAAGAAAAAGAAAAAACGTATATGGGACTTTTAAAATTATAAATACTCTTTGAAATAAAAAGCGGGTTACATATTATTAATGCAACTAAAATCAGTTTCAGAGTTATTAGCCTTTAAAATCACAGCTCAGATGTTCAATATAAGACCTTATTAAGGGTCAAGACATAAAATGCAATACTTGGGAGTAAAGAACAACTTTCTTACACTGTTGATTGTTGCATCTCTAGGTTTCCTAAACTGAATTAACCTGCCTTTTCATTTTATTCTGCAGTGAAGCGCTGATGGGATTTCACGCTCAAGAGCAGAGACGCTCAGCAGGCAGAGCGCTGTGATTGGTCAGACGCCCCACGTTGCACAAAGCCAAACAGCAGCTGAGGATGAAGCAGCAGAAGCTCCTCATCATCATCATCACCCGAGATATCACACGCTCCGCACGTAGCCAGGAAGGCAACGTCGCGCCGCATGCGTGAAGCAGAGTGTTGCTGTTTCGTTTGTTGTTCGAGGCTCTGCGTCGCCAAGCTGTCTAGACCCGGGTTGCTCATGCGTCTGTCCTCCTGGTAGCACCGTCACTGCCGCATCCCCGCAACGCGTCGACGTCGTCTCGCCATGGGCTCCAGACTGAGCAGGCAGAGCAGCCTGGAGGAGGAGGATTTCTCCAAGAAGCGACGGCGGCTGCCGGACGGAGCCAGGAGCGGCCGCGGCGGCGGGGACTTTCTGTTTGCTCTGATGCTGAAGTCGGACAAGCTGCCCGGGATGCTGCGCAGGGCCAACCACATCCCCTACATGAGGAGGGTGGCGTGGATCACGGAGATCCAGAAGCTGCTGCGGGAGCGCAGGATGGAGCAGGCGACCGAGGTGCTCAAACTGCTGCGCAAGGTAAGAAAGGCGAAGGTCGGGAGGCCCACACCATGATGCATCCTCCACTCTGCATCTGGAAGGACACGGTTGGACGTTTCTTGGTGTAGATGCAAGAGCGTTTTTAAAGTTGGGGACCATTTAGATTTTGGGACAGCAGATTTTCATGAATATGAATGGCATAGGGGATGGAAGTAGATGAACATTCAACTTTGGTCTGCTTTGAAAGAAAAAAAAAAAAAAAAAAAACTCGGGATGGACTGAAATGATACATTTTGGCCAATATCGGAATCAGTTTTTTATTATTATTATTCCCTATTACTAATGTTTACCAATATCAGTGTAACGGTCTGCTCAGGGGGAAATATATATATATATATATATATATATATATATATATATATATATATATATATATATATATATATATATATATATATATATATATATCCCTCTCTACTATAATCACATATGTCACATAGCCCCTCCACCCCCACCCCCCTCCTGAAACCCAAACAGCAACAAGGTGAAAAAAACATTGTCTGTTAACATTGGACTGTTCGACCTATTTGACTGATACTGATCAAATTTTGAAAAAATGACTAAAATTGCCAGGTACTGATGTCTGTGTTGCTGTAGTGTTGTGCACAAGCTGACACTATAACTGGGATTGGTACTTCTGCTCTTTTTTCAACATTAATAGTTATAGACATAAATAAAAATGTAGCTGAAAATAAAAATGTCATTATCACATTTTAAGTCTATATTGCCTGGTTTTTTCGTTTTCAGTTTCTAGCCTGTGTACCCCCCCTCAAAAAAAAAAATGCAGATGAATTAATTACATAATTGTGGAACAGGTTAAAACTTGTTCATTCCTGAACCCTAATTTGAAATAAAAATGCTTATTAAGCACGTGCCAGTTACTGGAGTCAAGTTATAAGAATGTCTTAAAAAGTTTCAACCGCCCCTTAAATCCTCTGCGTAACCATTGGTCTAAAACCATTTCAATGAGACTCCAGAGAATGCCGGACAGACCAGAGACTTCTCTGCCTCTATGGACCATATAGAGAGTCATGTGACATTTTTACTCAAACACCAGTTCCTGTGTGCTGCCAGGTAGCTGGCTGAAAGGATGCTGCTATGTTTCTGGTGCATACAGTCACCCGTACCTCCACTTGTCAAGTGCACGGCTGGGCAGCTACATAAAAGACATCTGACTGATTGGAAACATTTCCAGTCAGGATGTGGAAACTAAAGGAGGGGCCACTAACCCGTCTGATTTGAAGCAAAAGTGCTCAAACATCAGGGCTGTTTGTAAAGCATCAGACTGCAGGCTAGTTACCAGTGTAAGTACCAAAAAAATAAGAGGCGTAAGGAACAAGGTTAAAGTTATATTAAAATTGAAGGTGTTTATTCTATATTTTGCCAAATCTCTGTGTACTTTGAAAATATTAAAATTAACAGTAATTACAGCTTAACAATCAATATGCAGCATTTGCAGTGAGGATTTTGTAATTTTCTTTGTTGTACATTAAAGCTGTTAGAACAGGGCTGGGCTCCATTTTCTGATCACTCCGACCTTAAAACTCAACTTGGGTCACCTTTTTTTGTTTAAAGCCTGACTTTGTTGCCCCCCCTTGAGCATTTGTGGGTAAGGAAAGTAGGCCGCTCTCAGAGCAGCGTACCCGCGACTCACGGTGGTTAAACGTGCGGCGCGTTGACATGAGATTCGAAAGGATAGTCGGTCAAACTGCACGCTGTGTGTCATTGCCTTTCCTCTAATTTTATTTTCCCTCCCCGAATGATGGGCTCAGGATATTTCCACGCGCACACAGATCCCCGCGCATCCATGCCTTTGTTTCCGTCTCTGTACGCAGACTCTTATCTCTCCTCAGGCTGTGCTAATGCTGCCATTAGAGCTACATGCCCTCTTTATCGCTTCCCCACATTCAATGGCTACCTCTCTCCGCTGCAATAATTTAAGCCCTGCAGGCTCTGTTTACCTTGACAGAAGAAAAAAAGATTCTTATTTAAAGGTTATGTTTACTTCTACTGCAAGAAAGAAGGTCACACAAACATTAGTGCTGTCTTTACTTCAGTAGGATTGACGTTCTTTGTTTTTTCTGTATGTTCTGCACAGTTTGGTCCTCCTTTTACAGTTGCTGGTTGAAGTACTTCCCCTTAAATAACCCTAGAACCTTTTCACAGTTTGCAATGTTACAAAATGCATGTTATTTCATGGGTAAACACAAAATCGGGGAGTGATAGGACTGTTTTTACGAATGAAAATCAGAAAGGTTTGCTGTACATTTGTTTTCAGCTAACGTGAGGGGAAAAAAACTCTTTTGGGGTTTTTGTCAAGCTGCTTCACACATATTCAAACTAACTGTTTCTTTAGCTCAGTCAGATTGGATGGTGAGCATCAACCTTTAAATAATCCTACAAATTCATAATAGCCATAGTTCTTCACTTTTGAGTGTGGCATCCTAAGACATGATTAAAGTTTATTAAACTGTCTGTCTCAGTACTTTTACTTTTGTAAAACATCTCCGCGTCGTAGCTCCTGGCCCGGCCTGTCAGTTCAGGTTGGTTGGCCGGGTCTTAGCAGGTTTTAGACCATGTGCAGTTATGTGAGCATTTACTATTATTGGCAAAAATATGTGATAGGATAGGATTATAGGATTTATAGTGATATTTTTTTATCATTACTTGTAATCGTATTGTTCTATTTTGTGATGACATCCTCCCTGCCCTGTCAGCTGTGTCTCTTGTGCTTCATGATAGATTTTGTTTTAGCTAATGTCCTTTATTTACCTCTGAGACCTTCATAGAACTTTGCTGCATTTCAAATGTAGACTACACACTACTCACAATAAAACAAGAAAATAGACTTTATAAAAGAATAACCCTGTCTTTAATAATTATTTTTTATGTTTGATGATGCAGCTGCACATTCTAGGTATGTGAGATTGCATCCAGTGTAAAAGAGGAGACACTGGCAGATCTTAATTAGAGGTTTGTTCTTAAAGTTTTCTCTTGCCTGCTGTGACACATGGAAAAATGGAATTAGATGCATCCAGAGCAGCATCCTTAGGGATCTCATTTGTTTGGGTCTGTTTCTTAGCCACCCAATCCTATGTTAATTATTCTGAAGTCTTCAGTCACGGGAGGTCGAAAATGGCAACTCCTTAATTAAGACAAGAAGAGAAACTGGCTGGGCTCCAGGCAACATATTGGACATGCAGGCTTGTTTTTTCTTCATGATCTGACCTTTATTATTATTTTAATAAACTTTCCTCGTTGGCACTGCGTTCTGGTGGATTTATGAGCGATTGTGCTCTGAGAAGTTTTCACTTTGCTCCGGAGAGCAAAGTAGTCTGATCCCTGCTTGCAGATGCACAAAGGATTTGTTCCATCATGTCACACTTTGCAAATGACAATTGATCGTGTCTAAACATGAACAGATGGGGGTTGATATTTTTATACCTTCCATCTCAGACAGGCAGCAGCTTCTTCTCCTCTGCTGTGGAGTCAGTCTGTGTTTACTGTTGCCCTTGTTAAAAAGAGGAACTTGCCAGCAGCCCACTCAGTCTTTTATAATCTGTGTTGAATCCGTTTGGCAGAAAATCCATGCAGATGCTTATGTGGATGTGCGTGTGTGTGCTATAGGGATGAGATAGTTTGCTGTTTTTGTAACATTATATATATATACATGAATATATATAATTTTTAATTCTTTTGCGACTAAGTGTTGGAAATTGCATTCATTTTAATCTTGTACAGTGCCTCTTTTAAAAGGCGGTAAAATGGCACATTTTTTTGATTTGACCAACAGATATGCTTGCTTTTATTCCCACACTGACTAACAGAAAGGCTGTTGCCAATGTACATTCACACGAATAGAAATCGGTAATCACTCCACCCTTTAAAAGAGAACCTAACATAAATCATAAAAAACTATTAAAAAACAATTAAAACTGCAAAACTCTGTTTAAAAAAAAAATGTGACAAAATCTGAAGACATATTTTGAAAAAATATAGAACTGCATAAATATAGGTAAAACTACTGTATACACGTTGCAAATAATTCTCGGCTATTTTAATTTACAGTTATTCACATTTTTGTTTTCAAATTAGATTTTTTTCCTCCTTTTGTTCTTCGCTTGCAAAATCTCTTCATAATAACCCCTGGAGAAACATAATTGGATTAAATTCTTGATTGAAGACTATAACATTAATCCTGATGATGGGTGAATGTGAACTTCAGACCAGCTCTGTTTGTGGCCAACATTTCCAGACACTCCCCAGCCTCACATCTCACTGTCCACTGTAAATGAAAATATCTTGTCTCTTAATGAATATTTAAAGGAAAACTCTGCTTTTAACCCTCCATTTGGAGTCGCAATACCCCCGACACTGAAGGCACCTACTTCCATTCATGCTCCTTTTATCCCGTGCCCAGGCCTCTCTGTATTAGTCATGACCTGTTTTTGTCCTGTCTCATCGTTGTTGTTGTTGTGTTTCTCATTTGTCTTATCTTGTCTGCTTCGGTAGGACATGGGTTTGGAGGGCAGCTCGCTGAACGACATCTTGTACAAAAACGCCGCCTTCCTCAATCTGGTGGACCCCATCTCACACGAACTGCTGGTCAGCTTGGCTCGAGAGATGCACTGTCCCAAGAAGGTCAGTAAGTCTTTGCTGTGACGACCGAAGAATGCTCACAAAAAGCATTTATTAAAGGAAACAAATCCTTTCTTCATATATAGAGTTCCTTTGATAAATGATTGGTTCCTCAGTTGGAGAACAATCCAGTCTGAAGTTGTTTCCGGCAGATAGATGTTACATTATTTACGAGCTTCTGGAAACAGAAGCGGCTGCTCGCTGTGCTCCATGGATTACTCTCTTTGATGCTTATTTTTTTCATACCCAAAAATAGAGCAATCTATTAGCATAGATGAAGTTGAAAGCAGCAAGCCGCAAGAAATGAAAAAGAATCTCACAGTTAATGATTTTTAAAAATGCAACAATATTTAACTAGAGTAGATTTACTGGGCGATGAAAAATATCCCTGCTGGCTGCATTTGTACTAACCCCATTTTAACACTGGGACATTTTTTCTCATATTTCACATGGTTGGATTATACAGTAAAGGGAACAATCTCTCTTTTGTCGTCTTTTCTTCGCTCAGTTTTCAGTATGATTTAAGTTTTGAGTCACCGTGGGCGAATATTGGGTTTGTGTTGAGTGAAATATTGCAGTATCAATTGTGCTCTCACTTTTGGATCAGTGTGCAATTCATTTACAAGTCAGCCACCTTCTATTCATGATTTATTCAAATAAATTGATTATTCATAATAAATTTGCCAGAAACAACACACTAGAATCAGATGCATTCTGCCAAGGGGTTCGAGGCCCACAGCATAACAGATCCTCCACCTTACCTAGCAGCCCTGCGTTGCATTCCCACTCGCTCATTATTGTTCCAAATTGTTCCGTTATTGTTTCACCAAAGCACTCGGTTCCAGATTACGTCCCCGGCACAGTTCATCTTGTTTTTGTTTATGATGACTGGACAAGAAAGGCTAATTTCTGGCATCACTCCAAAACAAGCAGTTGGTACATAATGTCTGTCGGTTGTCATGGAGACTCGATGACCCTAATTTGCTGCTCTGTGGTGTGGTTTGCAATAGGGACACAAAGTCATGTGTTAACGATTTAATGTTTCTAAAAGCCCCGGCAGACTTAAAAAAGTATAATAAAAGCAAAGCATGTTTCTAATTCTGTTACAAACTATAATTACTTGATATTTGATATTTTTCTTCGACTGAATATTAACAATGAAATTAAGGGTTAGCTCCTGATTTTACCCCTACATTTGCCCCCCAGTATTTCTCACACTAATATTAAGCTCAATTTGTGCAGCTTTAACCATTAGTTGGGTTGAATTTTACCTCCTCGACATGCTTCCTGTGTTTGTCTCCCCTGCCTGCATTGGATCAGATTTTCTTGCTCCAAGGAGGCGACAAAAACATGATTTTTTTGTGTACTCGCTCAGGGCATCACGAACCTATTTTCTTCTTTGTCATGTGACGGATAACACATGATGCCTCTGCTTTGTGTTTTGTGTCTAATTGTATGTTGCACTCTCATTTTGCAGGATGCCGACACGATAAAGTCTTCTGATAAGATTTGTAGACAGCTGATCTACCACCTGACTCCGCACTCAAAGTGGCTAAGGCATAACATGTCCAGGCGAAAATCCCAGGCCTGGTAAGCCCCTTTGTGCAGACATCCAGTCTGTAACTAATCTGCAGCTCTGCACAACAGACAGCAGCTCTGGGTCTGACGGGAGCCACGGTATCCACGGCTGTCACTCATATTTCAACGAATCTCCTCTTCTATTCACTGAAATTACTTCAAAACTTTCATTGTCTTTGATGAGTGAACTGCATGTGTCAGCAATGCAGAATGTGCTTTTTGAAAAATACAGCTCCGCGAATTGGTTTGAACAAAAACCTTTTACGATTCTTTCACAATTGCTTTCTAGACACTCAAACTTAGGCATTCATATCATAAAAACGAAGACAATGTGCGCTTTGTGATATCAGACAGGTTCACCATGAGGCAGTTGAGCATCAACAGGATCACAGAGTTAGCTGTCGATCTGTTTGAGCCCTGCTTTGTTGTCCTCGCTGAAGTTTAATTCGAAAAAAGAAAAGGATAAAGGATTAATGTGACACCCACAGCGTCTTTAAGACTGTACATACATCAGATGGCAACTATTCTTCGAATGACAGCTATTTTTTTTTTCACTTAGTCATGCTGGTAGCTTTATAAATCTACAGAGGGATGGGCTAATGCTGGCAGAGACAGCAGCAGCAACAACATGAATCATTAACACTAAAATCCACCCTACAACAGAATACTAATAGAGAGGATGCTGGGGTGAAGGTCTGACGGCTTCACCTGCTGCTGCATTCGAGAACAAATATCTGTCAGGGCTAAATAGATGAGACAAGGCCGGCCTGCTGTTCCTCTGTCCCTAACCCCTCGCTGAGTCAGTGCATTACATCTATGTTCATTATTTCGGAGAGAAAATGGTAAGATAATATGTGTTCAGGGCACTGCAAAACTCCATTTGTATTGTTGAAACCACAAAATTCATTGTATGTGATAAAAAACTGGGAGCAAAACTTTTTGAAAAGCATGCTACATATCATTGAATGTTCCGTCAAATGTATGATTAACAAACCTACAATGCAAAAGACTTGAAACTACCTGACAGGAATACAAGAACGCCTTGTCTTTTGAATGGTAGCTATAACACAATAATGACCTGCAATGGAGAAATGACAAAATAGTACAATTGATGCAATATCCATCCTATGTTCAGCTGAGGGGAAAACATAAGCTCTTAGAAAATTGTACTTTAATGAACTTGTTTCAACATGAAGTAAAACTAACTTTGCTTCAAGAAACAACATGGATATTAATATTTAAATTATTTATAGCAGCAATTTTATTCTGGCTTATACAATTTAAACTTATGCTCCACCAGAGGCTCAAACTGTGTTCACATTGAAGAATATTTAATTTATTTAAGCAAGATACCCTACTAATATGCACCATTGGAGCTTGTGAATGATCTGTTGCTGCTGATATCTTACGCTTAATGTTAGTTGTTTGTGCACTGGAAAAGTACAGATAGCAATCTTAAATGAATCCAGAATAAGGAACACTAAACCACAGCAACATAACTACTAAGCTTTACCTTGAAAGTTCTTAAGGGTTTAAAGATAAAAGCATCCATCCTCTCTGCTATTAGAGTCAACTAGAAATGAGCAATATTATGATCTTAAGTAAAACTAAAAACAAGGCCCTATGGTACAAATATAAAAAATATTACACAACATATGACAAATACTGGAAACCAGCAAGTGTCACCCTTGTTCTCTGAAAAGTGACAGGGGTTTCTGAACCTATCACCTCAGACAACCATTTCTTTGGTTCCTGGGCATAAAAAAGCAAGCCTGCCTGAGAGTTGTGTGATCTCAGCTATTAACACTTGAGGAGAACCCTTTTTGCACAGCTATAAGGGTTTTCTCTGTCATATAAAAAGTAACAAGGGCCAGAACAAGACAATGAAAAAGATACAGCATGTTAGATTCCCCTTTAACTGTATGCCGGTTCTTCCCACATGATAGATGAAGATATTTCTGTAAAATCTCTGAAGCAAAATACAGCTACCTACACGTAGTTTTTACACAGGCTGAAATGTATAGAGTATCTCCCAAGTCTGATTAGGTGTGTGAAAAGAGAACAGAGTATGGAGTACTTGAATCTTTCAACATAAATCTATGCCCAAAGATCAAATTATCCATACATGTTTTCTGACTATCAGACTAAATATATGGTTAAAAGTATGTATTTGTGTCAGAAAGTTCAGAAATCCATGCAATATTAACAAATTTTGTGGAATACTGCAATACTGCACCCAGCAGGCGCTGTGACCTGTTACATTACCACATTTAGACTCCATCCAACAGGCTAGATGTTTAACAAGCATGCAAAGCATGCATTCATAATACAGCCAGCAAATACTGCTTTCCTTTCAAATTTTTGTTCTACAACAATCTCTTAAAAGCTGTAATACTCGTCTCTCCAAGAAAGGGGAATCATTTTGTGGGGGTTGCTGTATGTACAGTGGCATTCTTAAACCTAGGGGTGGGCAATAATCTTAATTGTGATACATTTATTGCCGAGCTAAAAATTGCGAATATGTTGTCACAGCGATAAAATAAAATAAACGTTTGATAACTCCAACAATCATTACAGCATTGATAAATTAAAAATATATGATTGTGCTAAGAATTTACCTTTCTTAAAAATAAATCTTAGGGTCATTAGCCAGATAGTTCTAAGAAATTGCACACCAATGTTGCCAAAATCTTGGTCATTAAGGTCAAATTTTACCATAACCATTATTTTTATTACTGTTGAATGCAAGTTGCTTTGCTTGATTAAGACATTCAAAGACATTAAGTGTTCCTCCTCTTCGCTTTTCTAGTTTTAAGACAGCTCTACAGAAGAAGCTGTCCAGCGACAGCGTGGACATGTCTGGAATCCCCCTGTCCACCCGTGATGTCCGGCAAGTGGCCTTCTACCTCCAGAACAACAGAGACAGCGTGGTGGCCGTTGACATCAGCTTCACTGAGCTGACAGACGACAATCTGAGGCTGCTGCTGCCTCTTCTCGCCTTGCTGCCAAAACTCAGCACACTGGCTCTCAATGGTAACCGCCTCACCTTGGCCATCATCAAAGACCTCACCGAGATGCTCAAAGACCCCAAGATGTTCTCCAGCCTGGCGTGGATCGACCTGGGCAACAACGTGGACATTTTTACCATGCCTCAGCCGCTGTTGGTGGCGTTGCGCCGGCGCTGCAGCCTGAGGAGCAGCATGCCGACCATCTACGAGTACACAGAGGGTCAGCCCTACTCATACCACATGGAGACCTCCATTGAGGAACCCAGCCACTACGATGAGGAAGAGGAGGAGGAAGTAGACGAGGGCGGGGAAGAAACGGAGGATAGATTTGAGTTGGAGCCGTGGGGTTTGGGGGAGAAACCACTCTCTAAATCTTTAACCCTTCACTACTGTGAGAGGTGATGGATCGTTTCTTGTCAGAAGAGCTTTCAGCTGTGGTTGAAATGACGTCCCACAGCACTACGTAACTTCCTTCACCCTCTCACACCACGAGAACAGTCACTCTTCAAAGGCAATGAGGGAGACCAGTGCCCACATTGTGAACTAGTTGTCCCAACACGGCTACTAAGCTAATCTTTACCATCTCTGAGTTAAACCACACAAGACGGCGAGAAAGAGAAAAAAGGACCTGTACAGCAGACTTACTGTGTTGGTGGATGGCGCTCTTGGGAAAACGGTGCCGTTTCATTGAATGGTGGCTGAAGGAGTCAAGGTACCAAGCTTCTCTCTCTTTTCTATGCTTTTATCTATCGCTTCATTTCGCTTTCTGTCAAGAAGTAGTTCCCAGGAAACTTAGATCAGTTGGTCGGACGAAGGGGCAACATACCGAGGAGGGGGGAAGGGGGGGTCACCTGGAGGGAGGTTTGGAAACTGTCGGTGCTCTGCAGGTTCTCTACTAGGACTGAGACTCTCTCTGTCAGGCAGAGCCTAACTCCACATTCTGTGTTCTCTGTTAATCTCTCAACAAAAGCTATGACACAAGTTCAACAGACTATACAGCCAGCGACCCGTCACGTGACGCAGGCAAAACTGCTTGTTCGACTTTTTGCGTTTTCCCCCCCTTTCCTAGTGTCCACAAGTGAATGCCAGTGCGCAGATGGAAATGAGAACAGAAAACAAAAACAGCTGTTGTGTTACGACGGGTCATTTTTGTGCGCCTTAAAGGACATAGCTGTCTCTGAAGGACACAGGTAGGACTCAACGAGGGAGAGGTGTTTTTTTACTCGAATAATAGCGTATGTGACTGCACTCTTTAGGGTCACAGTGTTTCTAAACATTCATGACTCTTAAAGCCAACCAGCTTTTGAGTCAGAGCAGGGGCCAAACTGCTCTTCTTACTGCCATTTGTCTCCGCAGGTGTCGTCCTTTCAACTTAATGTTGCTGTATATCAGTGTCCCTGTGTTGTGAGGCACCTCCTTGACTGTTATCTAACAGTTCTAGTCTTTCTGCAGTAGCATAACATAGGCGGACCAGAACACTGCAACGCACTTTATGGCCCCCCTGTTTCAGTTTTACACTTTCCCCATAGCGTATACTGGTGTTTCCAAAGCTAAGGCTGAAGGTGTCCCACATTCAGATAGAAATACCTAAACATCTGATGATTGTTGAAGGATGCATAAAATACAAGCTCATCAGAAATATAATATATGTTCAATAAGTGTTATTTCTGTATTTGTGTCAGTTGGCTGTCTAAATCTTGTTGTTTTGTCTTTTGTCTTATTCAGCAATGGTATTTAAATGTATTTAACGATTAAGAACTATGAAACTGAGCCCAAAGAACCTGTGCTGTTTGATGTTTTATGGGATCCTGGTATAAAACAGACAATATTATATACAGCAAAGGATGTTCATGTGGAACCGTAAATCCTCACGGACTAAACTGCTGTTTTGCAAAAACATGATTTTTATTCCTTTTACATTAAAAAACCTGATAGTGATGTAATGTTTAATGTAGTTTAAAGGTATGGACATAACTTAGTCGGTTTTAAAAGAATATGTTTGATCTGATTGTCACTCTGGGTAACTTTTTAGGGTTCTGCTGAAAGATGAACCTCTACCACCAGTCTCAAGTATATTATTTCAGCCTGTATCCACCTGGCAGCTACACTCACATATTGTTTTTTTTTTCTTTTTAAAACCAGGTTTTGTTTTTCCTTCCACTTACAAATATGCAACGTATGTTGGTCTGTCACCTAAACACCTATGAGATACATTAACATTTGTGGTTGTAACATGTAGAATGGTTCAAATTATATGAAGTTCACAAGGCCATGAAGCTGATGTACACGTCTCAGTGTGTCAAACCTTTTCCCTGTTGTGGTCTGTGTAATTATGTCTCAAGCCATTCAATTACTGCCAATAAAAGAAGCTGTCCAAACAGAGAAGTGATTTCTTGTTGTCTTTTCCTGGTATTGTTAAAAGCATTTACTGACTTGTTGTATCAGCTAAGTCACAGAAACAAGTATACTGTACCAAGCACCTGATCGGTTTATGCAAATTATGCAGTAAATAGGACAATTATTGGAGCTAGCCTCAGGGCCATGTTGTTTATGGCTGGAAGCTGGAAAGCTGCATGTGTTTGCGAGCAACTGGAGCAAGTCTGTATGGTTTCGGGGTGAAACGCCTGAGCTGCCAGAGACAGGCATGGTGGTCTCTGCGGGAGGCCCGGTCCGTGATCCTCTCCTGGCAACCTTTTGTTCACGCTGCCAGACATGGTAATGTGGCATTTGCAACAGGTGGCTGATATAAGTTCAGGGACACAGCGTGAGTGTCAACCCCCCAACCTTACACCCATCCTAAGTTCGTATAACATGTGACAAGGCAACACAACCAACTCCAAGAAATCACCAGGTTTGTAGTGTTTGACCTTTCCTTTGGAGAATTGGTTTATTCCTGTGTTACCAGTAAAATATAAATTTCCTCAATGTTACTGTTGACGCTGAGAGTGATGCAGACCTTTAGGCTGACACAGATAGAGCTTTACAGGAAGCTTCTCTGTCACTGGATCTCCAAACTGAATTAAACATTAAGCCTCTTATGAATATATTTACAATAATAATGTAAGAAATCTTATACTTCATACTGTATGAATGTCATAATGACCCCATGGACTGCGAGCCTCATTTTACAATGAGACAAACTGTTTGTGTAATTTTATATGCATTTACAGACAGTCGAAATAAGCTAACAACAAATGTAATTTATGGAAAGTGAGAATATTTTCCTGAGTTAGTTAGTTTTAGAGGTATGGTGTGAGTTATGTTTCAGTTAAGGTTAGTGTTAGGATTAGACTGTTTGTGCTCACATCTAGGCATACAGTTAGGTTTAGTGATTTGAGTTTAGGTTATATTTTTGGCAGTGGTGTCCTACCCCAGTCCTCTAGATTTACACTCTTGGAGGCTTTAAATCCATCCCTGTTAGGTTTGGAGACCCCTGGTTTAGGACATGTACTGGTAATGGTTAGGTTTAGAGTAATGGATACCAAAATCAATGAAAGGCAATCCAAAGTTCTTCTAACGTTAGAAAGACATAAATATGTATGTGTTGTTTTACACGTTTCACATACAGAATCATCATATCCTTTTACCCGACAAAGAGAGGTTATTTTGGGATTTGGAAGAGATTTTTCTCGTTTTCACTATTTCCAATATGACTAAGTTATACTAGTTTAATTCAGAAGTGTGGTGTGAATTCAGTTTTCATTAAGAATAGGCTTAGAAATATACTGGTAATGGTTAGGGTGTGTAACTGATTGTATCTATCGCTTCATCTCGCTTTCTGTCAAGAAGCAGTTCCCAGTTAGTGTGTTTAACTAACAGTTTTAGGTTTAAAAATGAGTGAATTTATGCATTAACATTTATTTTTAATTGTTCAAATTGTAACGTAATAATTTTAATACACTACTCAACATGACAGCTTTGGTATTAGGAAATGTGTCCAACTATTCATCTTCTTCATGATCAGATAGATTGCATGTTTTGTTTGCTTATTTCATGTAACATCTCCCATAGACAGTCTTTAGGCTGAGCACCTTCTTTTTTATTGCTGCAAATACACAAAAAAAATCCATAAACCGTAGAGTACATCTAAAATAAAGAATCCATGGCAACATTTAATTTAAACAAAAGTCATGTATTCATGAGCCAAATTTACATGTAAAAAGAAAAAGTTAGTGCAGAGACTATCCAATGATCATTATTATCTTATCTTTGAGATATTTAAGCCCCAAAAATATTAAAACCTGGCTATATAAAAATAAGGTGCATAGAACATAATGGTAGTTTTTTTTCCCTTGGTCACAGCATAATATAGTCTGTGTGAAGTCATTACAATTACTGGAAAACATGTTACAGCAAAGGCACAGCAAATTACACCGGCTTCCCCATATCTTGTTTTATGAACAGCAGACATCTTTTGCTGCTTTTCCCAGTGTCCTATCATCCGCCACAGCAGAGATGAAGCCGTCTGTTTCTCCACAGCATTAACTACATTGTAGAATCAGTTTTTAATTTTCTCCTAATGACGTCCAAGATACCTAATTACACGCTGAGGCAAAAGAAGAAGAAAAACAAAATGGATAATTAAAAACCATGGCAGTGTGTTACCTGACCCCTGAAAAATGTCACAAATGCATTACATTGTCAAAGGTGGGTTCCAAACATATTTGGTTTTATTGTCAACAAAGATAACAGGGGTAGCAATCCCCTCCTCAAAGATCTTCCCCAAGAGAAGGTGGTTGATGAGGGCCTGCAAGAGAAAGAAAACACACTCATAGGAATATCCGATTTACATTCATGTATGCTATGACAACACTGAGAAGCATGAGTGTGCAGCAGTCATTCCTAAAGGCATGGTTTCAGTGTGGTTTCAGTGGCCACCTAAAGACGCCAAACCAAGTCGTGATCATTTTCCCACCACTGGCTCCAATAACCAGCATCTTCGACTCAGACTTCAGCACAACAGGGGACATGCAGGAGGGGGGGGGTCCCTTGGAAACACAGCAAAAAACACTGACTGACAGCATGGACAAAGGCAAGTCAAACTGATTAGTTTCAGGAGAAGAAGAGAGATAATTAAAAATGCTTACAATAGAGAGACAGTCAGAGAAATAAATGTGTTTTATCTGAATGGGTCTCAACAATTTCCTGTGTTTTTAAGAGGGTTTATGTTTGTACAAAGTTTATTCTTTGCTATTATATGTCAGAAATGTTTTTCCTGAGTCTTGTCTGTTTGGTTTTCTTTTGTTAAAAAAGTGTCAATAAACAGGGATTGAAACTATTTTAGTGTACAAAAGAACCATCAGTCCAATCCCGCTCTGCTTAATTGTGTTTTTTAAGTGTTTTTTAACCTTGATCACCTCCATGACATAAGAATAATTGAGCATGTGCAAATATGCTACCTGTTTAAAACTAAAAGTTCCATCCTGGATTTGCTTACCAAATAGGAAAGAGCATATAATTAGATATCAGCAGAAAATTAGGTTAGGAACTGTCCGGTTCGAAAATTTCAGAAACTGATAAACCATTGTCTTTAACTTTGACTGGCAGAAATGATAGCGGTGGCTTTTAGTTAAATATTTAGTAATTTGAAATTACTAAAACAGAGATACAATAGGTTTCAGAATAAAATCCACGCATTGTATTTGTATTATGCAAGAATGAATAGCCAAACCTGGTAAACGGTATTTTGATGACTTTTGTGACTATAGTTTAGGAGTGCATGCACTTTTCAATCTACCCCCACAAAAAAAAGCGCAATGCCTATTTATTTTATATTATTTAACTAATTTTATTGTATGTTTTGAATTATATTTTAATTACATTACCATTTAGTCTATAACACGTTTTAGTTTGTCTTGCATAACTGTATTAACCCACTAATTATATATATATGGGAACCCCTGATATAGACGTTGAACTTGTTCAGTTTCCTCTTGGTGTAATCCAATCCGTGTAATATTATAATTTTCCAAAAAAGATAAAACATCAATTCAGAAAGCTGCACAAATACCATAGCATTTAAAAATCTAATGGCTCACTGTAGACATTTTTGATCATAATAATCTTCAACTTGAAGGCTAACATTTGCTGTAAATATAAATCAGGATCATTCCTTATTTTACCCAACTAGAAAATTTTAAAAAAGGCTCCATGATACTCTGATTACCTGGATTTATCTCTTCTGCCCTTCCACAAAAGTCTGCCAGCTTGTTGTTGAAGAGGATTCCAGTTTCTACAGAGTAGACCCTGGAGCCAAATCTGTTAGGAACATGTTTAACTCCCCTTAGTATGATATTTTGGGATTAGCATGGTTGGAGATACTAAAACAGTGGTTGCCGTGTCCTATTCAAAGAAACCTTTACTGTAAAGACATGGCTTTGATTTCAAAGTTAGATTCTGTTAAATTGTAATTGCTAATAGTTTAGTGTATTTGATGTGGTAGAGGGAAAATGGGAAAATGAGAAAAAGAGAGATTACAAGAAACAGGAGGTAAACAGGCGGGAAATACAGAAAACCAATAATTAAAAAGAAGAAGAAGAAAAACAGAATTACTAGACATACAAAGTAAGGCACTAAATACTACATGGTAAACTTGGGAACAAATAGGAGAAAATAACTACTCATACTGGGTGAATAACTTGAAACCATAACAAATAAAATACTGACAACCAAAAACAACACATATCATGACAGTTTAAGTGGTTTAAAATGGTTAGAACAAGGTGGTATAAATCTCATTAATTGTTCAATTCCACCACTCTGAAAATGTGATAACTCTGTGCTATGACGACATTTTCCCTCCACAGAACATAAAAAAAAATCAAAATAAAACTGACATTTTTAAAAGTCTCCAAACATTTCCAATATGTTGTATGACAGACAACTTGACTGCACTCAGCTGAGACAATGAGGGCTGTTAGGGAAAGAACCGCCCATTAAGAGGGGATTGCCACCCGTTCACAACCCCCCAGTACTCTGATTGTTTTGCGATAGCCCAACCCGAGACTACATATAAGCAACTAGGGAAGCAAAAAGATTATTAGAAAAACCCTCGGTTTCATATATTCATAACAATCCCCGTATTCATTTAAACAACAAAAATAATTATAAGATAGAAGCAAAAGAGGGTAGTAATCAAAGGGAACACTTATTTAAATATTTTCATAGGGATGAGGAATAATGTGCAAGTTAGAAAAAGTTGATACTTTTTAAATCTCAGAAAGGCTAAAAAATCTACACATTAGCTAATAAGATAATGATAAGACAAGATAAGATTTCTAATAAGATAACGACTTAATTATGGATTCCTAACTGGTCAATGCAGATAAAACGAACAGTTCACCTATTTTCTGTTTTTGTTGTGCATCTATATCTTTATTTATTTTCACTGCGCTGGTTGTATTACAGTAACCCGTTATATAAAGCATTGACTATATACTACCCAAACAAATGTAAACCCTAAATGCGAACGTCAAAACTACTAATTTGAGTATAATTGTAACCTATTTGGTTTGAATTATTTGTCCACTGTTTGTTTATGGGAACAACAATAAATCCTGCACAATTATTAAATACACATTTGATGTCAATCGTATTTTACCTTATTTTATCAGCAGTGAGTACAATTAACTGCAGGACCACATCAAATTATCTTTCTCTAAATCTTCACTCCAAGATTGCCAATGTCTCTAACTTGGTCACTTCTTCAAAATCTGTGTATAGATATTTGAACATCTTTTATAGCAAAAGTCATCAGATACTGACATGCCATTGATGCTGCTGGTGACGGCGACAGCGGATCCAGGACAGACACATGTGTGGTACCAAAACTTTCCAGATATTTGCTCTGGTTGTAATGCTCACAATCAATTGGACAGTTGTTGGTAATGATTCTCCGTATTTCCTCTATATAGGTATCATTTGATAACTGTTCTGCCATCTGTGAAGTACATAAAAAAGGGGTAATATGAGGTTAGTAAGGGGTTTATTGCGTTTTCACACACACATGTTGCTTTGTCTCTAAACTCAATTGTAAAATCCAGCCGCTTGCTGCTCCCATCCAAAAATGACAACTGCCAACATTTATTGTGTTTTTTTTTTAGATTAAATGTTTACGAAATAATATCTCATCATTAGCATCTGTGCTAATGGGTAAACATCCAGCCCCTCTGTTATCTTTGACGGTTCAGTAAATTTTATATATATTAAACAGGGCAGTGTAAGTTACGCTTTTATTACTTACTTGTAAACAAAATAAAAACTGAAGCCCAGAAAATCAGAAGAGGCACAAACTAGTGGGGGGGACAACCCTTGCTTAAAAATCAAAGATTTCTGAGTTTTCTTAGATAGAAAACTATCGGCCCAGGCGGCCAATCAGATGTCATGATCTTCCGAAAAGAGTCCCAATCCCATCATTAAATGTGATGTGCTGTTTAAATGTAATCATAAAGCTCTATTAATTCAATCCTGACATTATTATATCTAGTTTTTAACATGAAATTAATACGTTCGAATGAGGTACATGTAATAAATTCTACATTAAATTAATCATTTCTGCATTTCAAGTTTCAATGGATTAATATCACATTAAATATCATTATTTATTTATTGTAATTTGGGATTCTTCACCCTCCCTACTGTCAAACTTTTAGACACTTTTAGGTTTTAAACAATCATTAATTTTACAAACCTAAAGCCATCCTATTCCAATGTTTAGCTTAAGTACCATGTGTAAATCAATGAACACATACTTGTATGGGAATGTTTGATGTTTTACTTACATCTCCATCCAAAAGGGTCCTCTTTAGTCCATTGACACATTTAAAAGCTCAAATATAGTGGTGATAAAACAGGGCACTTTCTGTAACACGCTGAGGAGCTTCCTTCCACAGATCTTTAAACCTTATTGAAAAATGATGGTTACTATATATAAATAATAAGAAAAATCCTAAATACTTTTTTTTGAGACAGAACTGCTCTGCGGTTTGCATCCAGCAAAAATCTTTCATGATCTTGATGACAAAGGCGAGGTGTGCTCCTCCTGAGGGAGGTGGGGGTATGTGCATCTTGTATCCTTGTATAGTAACTTTAATCATTTTTGATATGTTTAACATCATATGATTTTAAATCTTCTATGGTGAGGGCTCCTCCTATAGGCAAAACTAAGAAACAATTTATTTATACTAAGCAGGAGCAAAAAATGAAAAAAAAACTAATAATAAATGAAAACATACCAGGCAACATAACACCTGATGTTAAATTAATTAGACAGACTCTGAGTACTGTGGTCCCTAATGATCAAATTCGTTTTGTTCATTTGTTAAAAATAACCAATACCTGAAACACTGACTAAATCTTATATCATACCAGTGTAGAAGGCTTCTGATTTGTGTTTTGCAATCAACTCCAGTGTCAGCCAGTTTCTCAAATTCGATAATTTATCCAGTCTTTAGATTTCAGTTTAAATCTTTATCAAAAAATACCTTCCTGAGAAGACGACGAGGGAACATTTTTCATCCTTTGCGTTTTTCAGCCACACTGTGATATGATGTTCCATACCCCAGAGGACTGTTTTCATCAATTTGGGGTATGTAGGATCCCAGGACTGGAGGAATGTAGAATCCCTCTCTGGCCAGCTTGATGGTCGGCTGGAAGAGGGTGGCCCAAAGCAGTTTTCCATAAAGTTCGTGAGTTCTTTCGTACCCTCGAATTTCCCCTGGAACCCCAATACATTTACTTGCTGCACAGATGGACAAAGGGACAAAATTGGGTGTTATTTCGTATACAAAAGAATTTTCATTTTAACAGGATGAAACCTTAAATTTCATTTTGGATCTTTGGAATTTCGTGTTATAGAGCAAAGAAAGTTCACACACACACTTTATGTTTCTCGATTGTTGCAGACACTTTCTATTTAGTTATGTTCATCTATAATATATATTTCTATGGCCTAACCATTACCAGTACATGCCTAACCCTAAATGTAACCCTAACTCAATTTACTGCACAG
>JAVLVB010000857.1:2080450-2107849 GCA_032876305.1 Orestias chungarensis | reverse complement strand
CACACACACACACACACACACACACACACACACACACACACACACACACACACACACACACACACACACACACACACACACACACACACACACACACACACGACCACACTCAAGGAAGTTTCTGGTTTTGACACAAAACAGCAAACTACCCACATTTTTTTTCTTCCTCGCAGGAGTCCAGAAGATCAGATCTCACCGTGGATGGGGCGGTCTCTCTAGCGTTGATGATTTTTACATTACCTTTAAAAACATATTCACACCATCAATGATTTTCAGTAATTATTATTATAACACTTGTTGAATTAAGCTTTTTCTTCTCACCAGAGCTGTCCATCACTGTGAAAATGGAGTCTCCTCCGATCCCGGCGCTCTGCTGGTTCATGATACCCGTGCACAGAAGAGCAGCAATGGCAGCATCTACCGCTGAGCCACCTTGTTGAAGTATATTATCATCATGTTACTGATGCATTTCATGTTTTTTTTGTCATTTCATGTCAAGAACAAACTTATGTTTTTTTTTGGGGGGGGGGGGGGGTAAATAAAGAAGCAACAACTGTATTTTTATAAAATGATCAGCAATTAATCATAAAAACATGAATAAAACTTAATATGCAATGGCTTGAAATCCAATTTATAAAACCCAACAACTTCCACTAAGTTTTCCACGCCATCCTTTGCCCTGTGACCAGGTTGAAACTATGTCAGCAAGTGTACTTGCTTGGATCAGAGTAGGCAGAAACGGCAGAGGACTAAAAACTTCAGACAAACAGGCTCCTCAAGATCTAAGTGACTGATAGTAACGTATGCGATTTTATATTTTACAATGTCATCAGACAGACAGAAGTAGGTATAAAGTTAAGTGTAAACTGAAATATTTTAAAGAATAAAGGGAAAGGCTGAACAAATTATCAGGATTATTTTTGATGTTTTCCATGTTTGCTTTGTATTATCTCTTGTATTAGTATTAAGGAAAGAAACACTAAAGTAAATGTTATTGAGAAAATCTATCATGTTACTAAAAATCTCTTATCAGACTTAAAACAGCTGAAAGAAAAAAAAAACCTAGTCTAGTTATTTACCAAGTGTGAGTCAAATAAGAAACAATATTGGTATGATTAAAAAAAACACTTTTAAATGTCACTCCAGACTCAAGACGACAGCTACAACGTTTCCTAGGTTTTGCCAATTTTTACCGCCGTTTCATAAAAATCTATAGTCAGACCGTTTCCCCACTCACGGCCCTAACCTCCGTCAAAAAGACCTTCACCTGGACCCCCGAAGCAGAACAAGCCTTTCACAAGATTAAGACCCTTTTCTCTTGAGCCCCCGTTTTAGTTCAACCCGATCCTTCTTGACAGTTTACTTTGGAGGTCGACGCCTCCGACCTGGGAGTTGGGGCCATCCTCTCCCAGAGATCGGAGGAGGACTACAAACTCCATCCATGTGCCTTCTTCTCCCGACGTCTTTCCCCGGCTGAACGCAATTACGACGTGGGAGACCGTGAACTACTTGCTATCAAGCTAGCACTTGAGGAATGGCGTCATTGGCTGGAGGGTGTTAACCATCCGGTGCTGGTTTGGACCGACCATCGCAACCTGGAGTACATTAAATCTGCAAATTGTCTTAATCCCCGATAGTCTCGCTGGTCTCTGTTTTTCTCTCGGTTTAATCTCTACATATCTTACAGGCCAGGATCCAAGAACATCAAACCTGATGCCCTCTCCCGCCAGTTCTCATCGGATGAGTCTTTCACTGCTCCAGCTCCCATAATTTCTCCTGAATGCGTGGTTGGCTCGATATCCTGGGAGATCGAAGGCATCGTCCAGATGCCTTCGATCGGACCACCCCTCAGAGAACCCTGTTCTCTTCCGTTCGTTCACAACTCATTCACTGCTTCCACACTTCTCGCCTCTCCTGTCACCCTGGTGGCCAAACCTCCACAAAGACGTTGCCAATTATGTTCAAGCCTGTCCCATCTGCTCGAGAAACAAAACCGGCAATAAACCTCCTTCAGGCCTTCTGCAGCCCCTCGAAATCCCCAAACCTCCCTGGTCCCACATCGCTGCAGATTTCATCACTGGCCTTCCACCATCAAGGTATGACCACTATTCTCACCATTGTTGACCATTTTTCTAAGGCCTGCCACCTCATTCCTCTACGCAAGCTACCCTCTACCTTCCAGACTGCCCGACTCCTGGTAAAACATGTCTTCCGGCTACATGGTATACCCGTTGATATCCTGTCTGACCGTGGCCCCCAGTTCGCTTCTCAAGTCTGGAAACTTTTTTGTGCAGCCCTGGGGACCAAGACCAGTCTCACTTCAGGTTACCATCCCCAGTCTAACGGTCAGACAGAGCGACTTAACCAGGAGGTCGAGGCAGCTCTCCGGTGCCTAACTTCCACCCATCAGACCGACTGGAACCAGCACCTTCACTGGGTAGAGTATGCCCACAACTCTCACGTCTCTGATGCCACTGGTTTGTCCCCCTTGGAGATCTCTTTAGGGTACCAGCCACCACTGTTCCCAGCCGACGAGAGGGATATCTCGGTGACCTCCGTTCACCATCACATCCGCCGCATTCGGAAAGTCTGGATGGAGACCCTCGCAGCCCTACAACGATCCTCTGCCCAGAATAAGAAATATGCTAACCGGAGACGCACACCGGCTCCCGACTACTCTCCTGGTCAGCAGGTATGGCTGTCGTCCCGAGATATCCCCCTGAAGTCTGTCTCCCGCAAGCTCTCGCCTCGCTTTATTGGTCCTTACACCATCGAGTCCGTCATGAATCCGTCCTCTGTTCGTCTCCGTCTACCTTCTTCACTCAGAATCCATCCCACTTTCCACGTGTCTCAGATTAAGCCGGTCCGGACCAGTACTTTGTGCCCTCCAGCCGACGCCCCTCCACCCGCCCGAATCATTGATGGGCACCCGGCTTGTGAAGTCCGGAGGATCGTGGCTGCCCGTCGACGAGGTCAGGGTCACCAATACCTCGTCGATTGGGAGCGCTACGGTCCCGAGGAGCGTAGCTGGGTGCCCCGCTCCTGCATCCTCGACCCCAGCCTTATTGAGGACTTCGAGGCCTCCTCCTCATCTTTTGGACCGCCGGGTGGTTGTCCTTGGAGTGGGGTCAGTGTGAGTTTCTTTCAGCTACTTCTCCAGTTGGCCACAGGGGGTCACCAGTGCTCTTCCTCTGCTGGAGCTCTTTCCACCCCAGGTGCGCCCAGTTGGCGCTGATGAGCTGTGCCAGTATAAGAGGAGTGGTGGATCAGCTACTCGTTGCCTGAGTGTTTGTTTACTCCCGGTAAAACATGTTTCAGTGCCAATCTCTAGTTGCTTCAAGTATTTTGAATGTTTCTCGTTTTGTCTCTGCCCTTTTCTTTGTTGAGTTTTTATTTGCATCTTTGTTTTTTCCCACGCCTCTAACCTCTGTTGTGCTCACCTCAGGTTACCGTGATCTCCAGAACTCAAACCCATCTCAAGATCCCCTCTGGTTGCTCACGTCCATCTGCTCTCCCCACTCCTCTTGGCTCAGCTCGGTCTGCCCGCTCCAGCATAGCTCCATCAGCTGCACACACCCCCTGGACAACTGCTTCACCATCACCGCTGAAAGAGACTCACCACTCACTCCTCCCTGGCGACAACTGTTCACTCCACACCAGTAAGATTGTTCCATTCATTTTCCCTCACCCGTTTGCTGCTCCTCACCTTGCCTGTCCTCACCCTCAGAGGTTTCTGGTCTCGCGTGTCGTAGACGTTTTCCAGCTCCCTGCCGTTTACCGCTGCCCCGCTGTCTTTCGTTCCTCACCACTCTTTGCTGTTGCTTGTTGCTGCCCACTGCCGGATCCCCTTTCCTTCCTGTTGTAAAATAAAGATCATTGTAAATAATCTCCTGAGAGTTCTCGGTTCATGTGGGTCAGAAGCCTACATAATAATATGACATTAACGGTATTTAAAACTTAACAACATAACAAAAGTAATATCTTAATAAAGTTAAAATAGTTTCTAATATAAACAAGGAATGTAATGTGATAGTGTTTATTATTGTATGCATAACAGACAAGTACAATATATTTTTTAGGAACTTTGGTCTTAATCAGTGCTTTAGGGGTGAAGAAATGAGTTCTGCTACTTCCCTTATACAAAAGAAAATAATTAAATTGTACAGAAACGGCAGTAAAAAAAAATCCCAGTGTCATCGAGCCTCTTTTATTAATATAAAGCCATAAGGTATTGATGTATGCATTAAAATTAATTTCAAAAATAAACACCTAAAATAAACAAAATACTTCAAATTATTTCTGTTTATTTACATTTACCAAGGGAAGAATTTCCATTTCTGTTTTTGGGGGGCACAAAAAACTAATTCTGAATAGTTGAATTGTCGGGTGTTAGTCCCATATCTAATATATGAAAGGTTTTCATTGTGTTTATCTGAAAGAGTAGTAGTGACTATTAATGAGTACATGCACATCAAACATGGGTCCAGTTGAGAAACAGAAACCTGTTTACATAATGATTCCTGTGGTCAAGCTGACTGTCATGGCCTGCGTTTTTGTTCTCTGCTTAGTTTGCTGTAGTTGTATTGTTTTACTTTGTTATGATTAGTTATTTTTTCTTTAGGTTATTTTCTATTTTGGTTGAGTCTTTGTTTTGTTATTATTTTGTGTTATCCAGTTGCCCCTGCTCTCTGTCCCTTTTTCTCTCCCTCTCTCTCTTTCTCTCTGTGTGTTTTCCCTCAGCTTGAGTTCCCTCATTATCTTTTCAACCTTTTATTAATTATCTGGTCATCTTCCCCACTGCTCCATCTCCTGCTGCTCAGTATATAAACCTGGTTCTCTCATTCACTCACCGCTGGATTATTTCGTACCTTACCTCTCATTGCTCCCCTGCTGTCCTTCCTCGTTCCAGTCTTCCTTGCCCCTCAGTAAGTTTCCCCATCTCTTCGCCTGGTCTCATCTTGCTGGTCTCTATCCTTCCTTGTGTTATTCCGTTCACTCCTTTAGATCATTTCGTTTGTTGTTTGTTCCTTCGTTGCCTGTAGTTTCTCTCGCGCCCCTCTCAGTTGTTTATGTTTATGTTTGTTCTTTATATTCCATTCTTGTTCCGCGTTTAACCTTGGTTTATCGTTTCTCCTCCGTGCTGCGTTTATTCAGTTTCTGTTTATGTTCTGTTCATATACATCCTACAATAAATATGCATTTCTCTCTCGCAATCTACCTCTGCTCGAGTCATATTTACCCTTTCGTGACACTGACTGATATTCCCGTGAAAATGGTCTTCATTAAAAACATTACGAATTACAGATTGTGTTTACAAATTCGAACCTCAAAATCTGTGGATTGGCTTCTTTTTGACATAACATTTATTTACCCAGTGGGCATGATTAAACATTGATCGTCTGGCATCTTTAGGAGCCCATGTAAAACTTTCCAATAAATTTTCTCTCTTCATATTCAACTCTGCATTTTGACTTTTGCCTATACTATTTTTTTTGAATGGAAAGTAGCAAAAAATAGGATGTGCATGACCTGCCAAACTGACTGAACGTGGCTCTACCAAAAGCATGTGCCAAACAAAAACAGCCGGCATGATTGTAGCTGAAAAATACTACTTTCCTCTTTATATTATCATGATCCTGTCTCTTTGTTAAAGGTTGGAATCGTTTTTATAACCTAACCCTGTTTAAACTTTAAAAAAATATTATTCCTGACTTGTCCGCTGTGCTTTTATTACACAATTTTTGTACATTTTACACATTTTATATTGTTTACAATTCGGTCCCTTATTAAGAAGTATGTTGTGTTGGTCTATCCTATGAAACCACAACAAAATGCATTAAAGGAATTTGATTCTGACATGAAAAGTGTGAATTTGTTCAAGGGGTGTCACTACTTAGTACATACATCAATGCACCTCTGTCACTGCAGGTTGCAGTTGGTGCAACAAGTACAGGCAGAAAAGCCGTGAGCTAAATTTAAATCATCATGAAAGAAGTTTTAATCAGATAAAGCAGGAAAAACAAGAAATACTTGGCAAAGTAGGGCAAACATGTTTGTGTTGGAAAGGTAGCCTGCAGATCAGGGTTCATTCTTGACGGAGCAAGCTTTGTTATGTTGATCACCCTCATGTTTAGGGTCACAAAAATAAATAATATCTAGATATGATCATTTATTTAAAAAAAACTACTCAACAATCCTCAGTTACACAAAAACAGAAGCAAACCAACCCATCTGGTTCTACTGTACAGCACTGCACAGTCACCTACCAAAACAAAGAGCTGCAGCTGAGCGTTTAAACTCTGCCAGCATAGAGGTTACAGATAATGGAAAAAAATGTTGTTTTTTGGGGGGGTTACTAAATTTAGAAAGTAAAACTCGTACAAAATGATTACAGAGTTTATAATGTAAAACTCTCAATGTTGTTTTGATTACGGAAAAAAAATCTAACTTTCTGTCAAATTTTTATTGTGAATTTTGCAAAGCTGTCATTTATAAATAATAAGCTAAAAGAACCTATTTGGGTCCTTTGAGTGGGGATAGAAGTGACTATTAGATCGTTATAGTTGGTAGAGAAGGGACAGAAATTGGAACAGTACTGATTAATTTGTGTGATATTATTTATAAAATGTAGAACACATTAAAATAACTCCTTAAAAACTGAACCTTATTGCCATGTTTCTTATCACATGACACTCCTCCTCTTCACTCTGAGAGTTTGGAAAGGGGTATAGGAGCCAGTGCCTGGGGATGTATCCACTATCCGTTGCAGTTTAGCTGCTCAAATAGTTTGAATTTCCCCAAAAATTACAGTAACTAGCCATCGGCTATAACATCTGAGGTCTGTTCCCTACTCTTCTTCTCGACAGGATAAAAGAGTACTGTGTTGAGCCAGGTCATGAGTCCACTAAATTTGTGAATATGATGAAAGTCAGAGTTTTTTATGAAGCCAGTTTGGACAAATAATTTTGTAAACTCTCTCATATTGTTGTGTACACGTATTTAAATAAGCCCGACCGAATGATCTCCACATGACATTGCTTGTTAAGTAAATTTTCCACTACAATACCAAACTTCGTGAATAAACAGCTTCTTTATAGTGGGTGTCTATGTCAACACAGTTTATCCCACAGTAGTGTAGCCTACTGACACAGACTGAGAGAATATTTTGTGGGTCATGAAGCCTTTGCAGGCATTTTTAATAAAGCAGTTTGTTTTCCAATAATGACCTTCTTCATACTGCTCAAATCTTCCGAGACGCTAAACCTTGGGTTTTCAATATTTGTTAGCTTTAGGCATAGACATTTATTAAAAATAAAGGTTTGAAAAGTTTTACTCTATGTGCAATGAAAGCAAATGATATTTGCTTTTTTTTGTTGTTGTTTTTAATGAACAAAGGCCTTACACCTGAAATCTTGAACACATAGAAATAATAAACATTTATTCAGAATATAGTTTAATCCTTAAAAACCAAGTAAAAAGGTATAAAATAACACAAATTCTTACCAGGCTTTTGTCAAACCTGACGGCATGCTGGATCATTTGACGCATGTCTGTTGTAGCAGGGTTGCAACTTAAAAGTGAGGGACAGTGGCTCTCAAGGACCAGAGACCCTTGAGTCAAACTAAAGCTTACAATAAGACCTGCAACTCATTGTAACCTGTCCTATAGCTGTAATTTTCAACTAAATAAAACTCATTCATCCACTTCTACACACACTTGTTGGCCTGTTGTTGACAGACCGTTCTCTAGGCTCTCAGATGTATGAAACGTTAATCTGCTGACATTACTCTCATTTTACATTATCAGTAACTGTTATAATAATACCTCTTGTTCTGCAGGAACATGTCTGTGAGCGTGGAGCCCTGCACCATGCAGGCTAATGATGCGACTCCTCCATCCACCGCTGAGCCGCCCCATCGAAGCACTTCCCTGTAAAATGCACACCTGCCTACATTTTAATATGTGTAGGTCTTTGTTGAGCCATTCCAGCTTTCTCACTAGATAGTTGCAAATAATTCTCTGAAGTGTGTTTGTTTTGATTCTGGGTGTTTAACATGCCAAACATTTTTAGTTTGTTCATTACCATCGCCTTTAGGTTTCACAGATCTGAGTTGGCTCAAAATGATGCACATATCTTGGATCCTGTAGATGAAAGCTTATTTTAAAGTTTGGGCAACTGAACTACAATAAGATATCAAGGACATTGTTATAAAAACTCTGAATCCCAATAGACTACATTTACCGATTTTCTGTTTCGATTCATCTCTGCGGTGACTGATCAACAGTGCAAAAAAGTCTTAAACCAGACTAAATTAATTAGGGATAAACACCCAAACGCCGCATACTGGACCCTGTTTTTATTATATATCGTTTTACTGTTTATTTTGTTGTTTTGCATTACTTCAGCAGTCATTTATTAATCTATTCAAAGCCAAAACTAACACCTATTTTCTCACAACATCCAAACTCTAGCGTGCCTAAACAATTTATATTATATTTAATTATGCTTAAAAATACATAAGACTTAAATAAGACTAAAAGAGATCACTAAAATAGTGCCAAAGAATACAGACGTTTCTTTATTTTCACTATAAACTGAAATTTTGGGTGTGAGATAGCTAATTGAATTACAAATTACAATTATCAAAAATAGTCTTTTCTCCTGCTTTACACTGTGAACTGGATGTTTCAAGACAAACCAAATGTTTCCAATTTTTCATAAACTAGTTGAACATAGTTAATGATAATGTGATATAGTTGATGAGTAATTCAATGTGTTATTCTTACATGTTTTTGTGCTGCTTTGTAAGGAGTCTACAGAATGTTTTATTGAAAAATAATCTTAACTTCTCAATATTTTCTATTAATACTAAAATGGGACTTTTACTTCTTTGTAACCTTTTATTTCCTGCTATTCATTTCATTTTTACTTTTAAGTGTATGTGCCTAAATGTGAAAAAGTTCAAGTATGAATGATTTTATTATAGCACTGTAACACAAGACAGAGTGCGTCCATCTTTATTCACAGAAGTTTCTACAAGCGACCTTGCGTCAGTTTTAATCAAGCGTATTCCCACGCTATTTAAATAATCAAGAAAAAAACTTCTAAAAATCAAATTACTTAGATTAACCCGAGTAACCCTAGTAAAGAGCTAATTCTGGATAAAAACATAATGCAGTGGCTGAGCTGTTTGTCTTTGGCTTAGCAACCCAAGCTCAGAACCGTGGCTCACTAAAATGCCCAAAAATACTCAAGTCATGACGGATCTGGAACATTATTTCAGTTCATCTTCTGCAAAGATAGTTTTCTAGCCTTTTTTACGCCCGTTTAATGTACATAAAGTCTGCAAGCAAAGGAATGTACATCATAATAAGATGGTTAAATATTTTATGGCTGCAAATATTGGCTGCAATAAACTGTAGAGTTCAAGTAAAAGAACAAAATTGCAGCAAACATTTAAAACAAGGCAATTCCACAAAACAGCTTTATATGCATGAGCCCCAATCTCAATCCAGTGTGGGGAAAAAAAACAAGTTACAATGTGTTGGATCATTACATTCTTCATAGCTTAAAAAAACACAATAAAAAACGTAAAAAATATTTTACGCCTATAAAAACATGTACAAACTTGCAGTAAAACATTTTTTTGCTATACTATGCATGGTGTCAGAACATTTCAGTTTTTGTCAGCTCATGAAGACATGTCACTGCAAACGTTCAAGAAATAAAACCTGTTTCTTTTGAGAACCAGACACCATCTGCTCCAGCAAGTTCTGGTTCACTTGATCTGACTCTCGTCAATAACCGGCTGCTTCTCCCATTTTCCTGTCGTCAGACACGGCACAGACGCAACCCTCCTTTTTCTCCACAGCATTAACTACATTGAAAAAACGGTTTGTTGGTTTCTCATTGTGCCCAAACTCTTTAAGTGTCTTAATTATACCCTGGGGAGAAAAAACGGAAAAAAATGAGATCAGGTTAAAGCTCTGCCATGTGTTAACAGACCTCAGAAATGGGTCATAAATGCACTACCTTGTCAAAGTTGGATTCAAAGCTCACTGCATTTTCAGAGTCAACATAGGCAACGGGAGTAGCAATGGCCTCTTTAAGGCTCTTTCCAAACCAAAGGTGGTTGATGAGTGTCTGAAAGAGAAGGAAAACACACTGAAAACATATGACAGTGAGAAGCAAATGGACTGAGTGTGATTGCCATGGCCACGTACAGACGCCAGCCCAGTCGTGATCATGCTCCCACCACTGGCTCCAATCACAAGAATCTTCGACTCAGACTTCAGCACAGCGGGCGCCATGGAGGAGGGGGGCTGCTCCCCTGGAAACACAGCAACAACAATGACTGACAGCACAAAGGCAAGTAAGACTGATCACTGTCTGGAGGATAAACCAAACGCTTTCCATTGAGAGCCAGTGAATAAATTTGAGCTATACAAAGAATCTTAATGTGTCTGACATAAACTTGTAAATCACAAAGCATCCATTAATATTTCAGGTCACCGACATAAAGAAATCACTTACACAGGAAAGCTTGTCTGTAATATTTTAAACTAATATAAACAGAATAATAATTAAGGATACATTTTGTGATTTACAGTGATTTATGGATAAAAGTATGTTGCGTATTATTTTGCAATGCTGCGCTAGCGGATCTCCAAATCTAATCTCAAACTAGGTTTACAGATTAAGGCAAACTAATACCATGTTATCACAATTAGAACAAACCATAACCTTTTGAGTGGATAATAAACGTAAAAGCTGGGTAGAACCCACCCTATAGAGAAATGGGACAAAAATCCTTGGCCAGACTAAACAAAGAGCGCTGTAGTACAACTGAAGAGGCGTCAGAAAAATGTGATTACCGGCAGAGAAGTTATGGACCCGATTGCAAAAGTCCGAGAGCTCGTTGTTCAGGATGATTCCCGTCCTTGGAGAGAAGACCTTGGAGCCAAATCTGTTCAAATTTAAAAGTCAGATTAACCAGGCTTCCCCTGGTTACAGTTACAACGTCACACTTTATTTCTTAAGATAAATGTCTTCAAAATGACTCATGTAACACTTTAACCTGAGATTTTTAAAATACCGCCAGCATTTCCAGATCCAAATTAGTCCGTGGCAGACAGAGGCCTCAAAATAGTAACTATGCTATGCACTGCTGAGCATATTGTTTCTCCTGTTATCGTGGCATTTAGCAAATATAAATCACTTAGGTAATTCTAACCAACCCCAAACAAAGATTTAACTTCAGACGATAGGAAATAGTTGTAAATCTTTTAATCAGGTGTTTCTCCATCAGTGCCCTGACATGGTCACTCCTCTGAGAACTGTCTAGACTGTTGAAGCAGAACCCCTGGGATACTGACATGTGGTTGATGGTGCTGGTGACGGCTACGGCGGATCCATCTTCGGCCAGCACAGAAACGTGTGTCGTACCAAAGCTGTCTAGGTACGTGTTGAGGTCGTAATGGTGGGAATCGTGTGTCCTGTTGCTGCTGATCAGCGTCCGTATGTGCTCGGCAAAGCTATCTTCTATCAATTCCTGTGCCCTCTGTGAAAAATAAAGGGGAGGACATAAAGAGTTTAACTTAATTTGTTTAAAATAATGAAGTATTTAGTTTGACACTAATGTCCAGGAGCGTGGCTCATGTGTCTAAAAACGCAGCAACAATTTTTTATTTTAAAACAAAGCATAAAGCAGATATGCATCAATAAAAGATTTTTTGGGCAATTTTTATATTTTTCAAACTGTTTTTTGACCTACCTTTACCGACATTCAAAACTTTTCCTCCTAGCCCACCTTCCAATAGAATGTAATTAGTTATACTTATATACATTTAAACTTATATAAGTTTCCTGTAGGGCAAAGCAGGTTAAGCACATACAGGTTTGTTTTAGGCGATCCCCTAGCAAATAGATCACTGTTTATGTATAATTGTTGTTGGAAAAGAGACAGAGGTAGAAAAGTAAAGTAGACAAAATGAAAAAAGGAAAATTGGACTGCTGTTTACAGCTCTACAATATATCAACTAGAAAACAGGATGACAATTAAATATGCAGGAGAAAACTTGGATTAATCACGTTTGATGATTTTTTTTCTTCTTATTTTAAAGCTGCCATAGCGCAAACCTGTCAAATACCTAATTAATTTAAAGAATAACTATTCCAACACATTTTATGGACCCAAAACACAACAAATATGGACATATTTTAAACATCTAAGGTTTTTCTGACTTCTTTTTTTTTTTTACTTACGTAAAGCTTGTTGGTTTATGATTTTATTGTGTGTTTATTTTGTTAACACATAAAACTCGTCACCACAGTAAAATCCTCAACAATAAACAGTGTTGCTGGTGCGACCACAGATATCACGTGTTTACTGGTTGGAAAAGCCAGTTAAGGCCAGTAATACAAAATAAATCAAAAATGGTCTGATTCTGATTAAAAGCTGATTTCTCAGTGCTATCTGTTAACATCAAGCGCCATGTGTAGTTTTATAAACACGTATTTATCTTGACATTGGGCAATTTAATACGTACTTTTTCAGAATAAAACTGTGGATCCCGAATGCGCTTCTTTAGTCCATTGGCAAACTTCAAAGCTTCAACGTAGCGGTGATAAAACAGGGTCTTTTCATCAACAGACTGTGGAGCCGCGTTCGACAGGTAGCCTGTAAACAAAACATGATCATTTATTTAGATACTGAGATACTTAGAACTGAGTCCATCATTACTCTGCAATAATTTACTAAAATTGGTCAAAACTCCTCACACATTAAGTTAATTTAGGACAAATGATTTAAAATCTGACAAAAAAAAGAATTCCTTAATTTCAACTTTGATTTTCTAAATCGTTTCATTTTTTTGGATTGAAAGTATAGGGAAACAACAGCTCTGTCGTTTGCATCCCGCAGGAACCTTTCATGATGTTGAGAACGAGGCTGAGGATTGCTCCTCCAGCGGGGGGTGGGGGTATGTACATCTGGTACTTTCCCATAGGAACAACCCACGCATCGGTCACTTTAACGTCGTATGTTTGCAAATCCTGCAGCGTGAGGGCTCCTCCTAGGCAAAAACAGAGAAACAAACCGTTTTCTGGTGAACCAAAGCAAAAGTCATTAGATTGCTTTGCCATCCACACATAAAAAGGGACATACCTTTCTCTTTCACATCATAAACTAAATCTTGCGCTATCATTCCAGTGTAGAAACCGTCTGCTCCTAAATTTGCGATCAACTCCAAAGTGTCGGCCAGTTTCTCAAATTTGACAATGTCTCCCGCCTTAAGCAAGTTTCCGTTTTTATCTGAGAATATCTGCTTGAAATCAGGAAGAGAGGGAAACAGGGCCTGCGTCTGGCTGTTGCTGAAGGCTTTGATAGTTAATCCGAGCACAAAAGGAATAGGGAATCCCTCTCTGGCGAGCTTGATGGTCGGCTGGAAGAGGGTGGCCCAGGATAGTTTTCCATAAAGCTTATGTGCCGTTTCGTAGCCTCGAATTTCCCCTGGAACCCCAATCCATTTGCTTCCTGCACATATGGATGAAGGGACAGTTTTAAAATGTGTCTGCTGTCTATTAGTGTGCTTTAAACAAAGAAATTATTACTTTACCCAGTTCTTTTCCTAAAATATAATCCCTACTGAACATTACGTCTGGTTCTCATTCTGACCTATTCTCACTCAAATAGGTTTAGAAGTTTTCAGTTTTCAACCGGTAGAACATAACCACTAATAAAGGACTGATGTCCCACAAATATATTGGAAAATGTATCCATTTGTTTATCTTTAGTCAGGTTAGTTACTGCAGCATTGTCCTCACATGTCTTCCCAAAAAGTCAGTCAGAAAGCTGGAGCTGATCCAAAATCCTGCTCCCTGCATCCTCACCAGAGCTAAGAAAATACAACACGGATATATTGTCCCTTGAGGTTTTCCCAGTGCCTGTTATGTTGTGTTTTTATTACGTCGAGGACTTTAAAGTTTGTTGTTGCTAAAATGTACCATACATTTCAGCAATGTTAAAGAGCGTAAAGCGTGTGAAGACACTTTCAAATCACTGAGCATGAAGTATTACTGCCCTTGTGGTTTTAGTTTTCACACAACACTGAATTCCTTTAGGCCTGTTAGATGGTTGATGACATATGACTGAACATGAAGATCAGCCCCTGTTAGACCGAAAACAGCTACCTACCAGAATTGAGAAGGAAGTCCTTGGAGCAGGACTTCAGCAGATCAGGACTGACCTGAGACGGCACGGTCTCCCTGGAGTTGATGATTTTTACCTTTCCTTTGGAAAAGCCAATCACGACATCAGCTATGGTCAGTAACCAATATCAACAACAGATGGGATATATGAGAAGGTCATCTTCTCACCAGAGCTGTCCATCACCGTGAAAATGGACCCCCCACCGAGTCCCGCGCTCTGCGGGTTCATGATGCCCGTGCACAGGAGTGCAGCAATGGCGCCATCTACCGCTGAGCCGCCTCGCTGCAGCATGTCTCTGCAACACAGTCACATCTGCCACTATTACTGCGCCTGGGTTGCATGTGTGTCTATGCTCTCCACACGTGCATGGGTGTCTGTTAAGCAACTTCCTCGAAAAATAAAAGCACGAGTGGGAAAATAATAATAACAAAAAAAAAAATGCCCTGATCGTTTAAGATTGGCTTTCTAAGGACATATGCAACAAAGGCGCGTCTCGATGCTTCAGGGAAATGATGCGCACACATCGAGGATGTTATGCATAAACTATATTTTTTTTTTAGATTGATTTCCAATGAATATTGAAGAGAACGAGTTAAATCAGCCCCCACCTTCCAATCTCCGAGCATTTCCTTGAGTCTGCAGCGACCGCGGCTGTGGAGAAGGTGCCGACCGGACATTTGCGGCTCAGAGTGACGGCGATGACCACGATGCCGGCGAGAAAGAGCAGCAGCAGCAGCGCGCAGCAAGCGTACACCCTGGCCTTGGTCCTCGCCATGCCTGCGTCCTCTCACCTGGACCCAGTCGGGCTGAAATCTGGAGCGGTCTGGGAACAGAGGCGCGACGGCTGCGCATGCAGTGCGCACGGTGCTGGATCAGAGGAGGCGGTCCCCGCGGGGCCCCTCTCCACCTCCACCTCCCGCCTGCGGCGCGGGTCTGAAGATAGAGCAACTGCAAGAAATTGCGCTTCAAAAGTATGTGTCCACCTTATGAAGTTTTTGAGTTGTGGCTTTCGTTTCATTTGGTGCACATTTCCGTTTGTGATGCGCTGAAAACACCACTGGGAAAAAATAAAAAAAACTAACGAAGACTAGTGTTGTTTTTTTATTGCTACTTATTGTTACTTAGTTAGATTATCGGGTTGACCAAATAATCTGGACCGGGGAGTGTTTTTGTTATGTTTTAGCCTTTGGTGGACACTAAACATTGGAGTTTAAATTTGAAGAGATTTTGGAAAACTCAAAACTTTAGATCCCCAGATCCTTTTTACTGACATTTAATATAAGAGCAAATATTGATATCAGTATCATCAAACACTGCACCTCCCTATTGAATTAAAAATGACCACAAAGGAAACTAAAAAGTCCCACAAATGTGGTATGGATGCTCAGTTATCCATTACTTTCAAGTTTTGTTTTGAAAGGTAGCCTGAACAGTACAGTTGCCTTTCACTTGATTAATCTGAATGTAAAATGTCAAGATTTTCCATACATTAAGCTCAGATAAAACTAAATTTCACATTTGCAATGATTAATGTTCTAATCGTCTGGGTCTTTACCAACGCATTCTTGTGCAGGAGTTTTTTTTCCCCCCTCATTACAGAAGTAGTGCTAAAGCTCTTCAGATCAGCAATGATCTGAATATGCGGATCCACCACAGCTATAGAAACTATGTTGCACCAAATATACCATGAAGGTGACGCTGTTGGGACAAAAGTTCAAAAAGAGTAAAGACAAGTTGTTGGGTTTGAAAAAGGAGTATCATTATAGCCTAATAATAGCCTAAATAACACACAGTTCCAAAACACCAGGACTCTTTTTCCACATTCTGGATTTGTTACCTTCATTTTGCAATCAATGACTCCAAACCTGCACAGTGATGGAATTATGTGTGTATATTACATACATAGAGTCTTCCTCTTGTCCCAAATATTACATTTTTGGTAATCCGGGTCATGGTTTATTCTTTCTAATATATACTTTGGTATATTATTTATAAAGTTAAACATTTCATCTAATCTGTATTTGATTTGAAAACCTAATAGAGTATACCAAATCAATCCCAAAATTTGATCCCGTGAAGTTAAAGGAATCCAAAATCTAGGAACGGTCAACAACAATACCTCAGATTTGGGGCTTTTGTTTTACTCAGCGTTTTTTTAGTGTTTTGTATAATGAAAATAAATACACTAAACAAAAACAGTTGAGCAGGTGGTTGAATCTTGAGGTGCATATACCTTAGACCTAAACAGGGTTTTAAGGAAATAGGGTACGCTAAAGCAGAATGCAATGTGTTTGTGGAAAAAAAGAGGAAGAAAGGGAAGCAAAACTTTCTAGAAGAACCTTGTCTGGGGTTTTTTCTACAGAAAACGCTTTAAACAAAAGTGTCAGGAAATAACGGAGCACCAATAACTACCACAGAAGTGGAAATGAAATCCCTCTCTACTACAACGACAACAATATACTACCAAATAAATGAACACTTTATTATTACAATTTTTTATTTAAACCTTAATAGCAGACCCGTGTCTCCTGGCTGGCTCTGGGCCGCTTTTAAAATCACAAACCGAATGACTCTCGCCTCAGGGCGTCTGCCTCTTATACCTCTGGGGCGCCTGCTCCGCCTTCGCCGAGAACGCGATCTGGTGAAAGGGAACCTCCTCCGAGAACGCGCTCAACACGCGGTCCACCTGCTGGTGGTGAAGCAGAGACAGAGAGAATAGAGACATTTGAGATTTTGAGCAGGTTTCAAGGACCCATTTTGTTTTTTTGCCACCCCCACTATAAGCCGGGTGTCCGCCATCTAACCCCAACCGCTCCCTCACGGCCCGAGAACGTGTCCTATTGGCTCTCGATGCGACATCACCTCTAAGAACGTGCAAGGACCGCCCTCCTCTAAGAACGCAACAGGGGACAAGGAAAAAACACAGAGAGGCAAGTAGGCTCTGCTTGCATGCAGCCTGCGCAGTTTATTGTGTCTGACAACTCCAAGCACACTCCTCTCCTCCCCCTCCCCTGAAGGAAAAAAAATTAAGAAGAGCACACTGTGTCTTGCTTTCAAGGTGCAAAGCTCGCTTCAACCGACGTAGACACAAAAACACACACTTTTTTTCCATTTACTTTACTCTCTTTATTGCACTCTTTGTTTCTTGCAAAGTGTTAGGTACACACATGTTGGTCCGCCGCCTCCCCCGACATCCTCCTCCAGGACTGTTTGTGAACTGTATGCCATTCTCTGGTGCAGCCCTGTATATATACTTCTCCGCATCCTCCGGGAACGCGTCTTATGGGCCTACGCATTCTTAGAGGATCCGCCCAACTCAAATCAAAATAACCCCCCAAAAAAAAACGAAATATAAATAATGATAATAACAACAAAAACAAGACTATTATAATGAACTGAACCAAACCAAAAACACAGATCATGCCAGTACCCCCCCACCCCTACGGTGGATACCAGACGCCAAAAACGGCACAGAAAAAAAAAACAAGACCGGGTCGGAGGAGGGGGATGGCCTCAAAAGGATGGCTAGAGCAACAAAAACCAGAAGAACAAAAAACAATCCTGGATGAGGGGGAAAAAAGGCTAAGAAAAAAATATATACTAAAAACCGAAGAACAAAAAACAACCCTGCATAAGCGAAAAAACGGCTAAGAAAAACAAAAATACCAAAACCAAACAAAAAAACAACCCATCATGAGCGGAATAATGACCAAAAGAAATAACAGAACCAAAACCAACAGAAAACAACTAAAGGACTGGAAACCCGTAGATCTGGTGGTCGTCCGGCAGGACGACAACGGGAACCCCGAAGACTTGGAGGTCGTCCGACAGGACGACGGCGGGAGGCACAAAGATCTGGAGGTTTTCCAACAGGGCGACGACAGGAGTCACGAAGATCTGGAGGTCGTCCAATAAGACGACTAATGGAACCCCGAAGATCTGGAAGTCATCCAGCAGGATGATGACAGGAACCTCGAAGTCTTGGAGGTCGTCCGGTAGGACGACGACATTAACCTCGAACACTTAGGAGTCGTCCGACAGGACGACGACAGGAGGCACGAAGATCTGGAAGTCGTCCATCAGGACGACGACGACAGGAGAGACTCTTAGGTGACCGCTGATAACGGAAAGTCCTTGGCGAAGGTTGTTGACGTCATAGGATCCTTGACGGAGGTCGACGACAGTGGAGAGTCCTCGACGGAAGTCGAGGATGGCGGAGACTTATCGACGGAGGTCGTTGACGTCCTAGGATCCTTGAAGGAGGTCGAGGACGGTGGAGATGGGGGCGGCACAGCAGATGGCGGCAACAGAGCACCCTCGACGAATGCCGTAGACGGTGCCGACAGAGCACCCTCGACAAAGAAGGCGGTGATAGAGCACCCTCGGCGAAGCCCGCAGACGGCTGCTACAGCGCACCCTCGACGAAGCCCGCAGACGGCGGCTACAGAGCACCCTCTACAAAGCCCGCAGACGGCAGCTACAGAGCACCCTCTACAAAGCCCGCAGACGGCAGCTACAGAGCACGTTTGACGAAGGCCGTAATCGCAGGAGCTGGAGCCGGGTCGCGCGGACCCCCTCTGTAATCGCAGGAGCTGGAGGCGGGTCGCGCCGGACCCCCTCAGTAATGGCAGGTGCTGGAGGCGGGTCACGCCAGAACCCCTCCGTAATCACAGGACCTAGAAGTGGGTCACGCCAGACCCCCTCAGTAATGGCAGGTACTGGAGGCGGGTCACGCCGAGGAGGCAGCTGGTCCACAGCTGTCTCTGGAGGTGAAAGGCCAGTCTCTCTTTAAAGCTGGAGGGCAGCAGCCATTTCCTCATTCGGCCCAAGGTCAGTGTTTTCCCAGGGCTGGAACTCCTCAGCTAGTTCCCCCTTGGACAGGGACTCAGATACTAGCCTTTCCTGAGGCTCAGGCCCTGTAGCAGGCTTTTCCTGGAGCGAGAGCTCAGTAATCGTTCCAGCAAGCTGGGACTCAGAGGCATCAGGAACCTGGAAATCCTCTCCAGTAGCTTGCTCAGGAAGCCGGAGGTCCTCTCCAGCTACCTACTTGGGTGCCAGGAACTCAGTATCTCTCTGGGGTTGGGAATCAGACGAAGAGCAAAACCGAGTGTGAGAGCTAACAGGTTCTGCTGCTGATCCTCTGGCTGAAAAAAGTTTTCCCTGTGGTTTCTGGGGTGATCTAAGGTGTTGAGGATCCGAGGGAGTTATCCAAGGGAAGAGGTCCTCTGTCCCCATAGAAAAACTCTCTCAGGTCCGAACTCTGAATAAGGGGTGGAGAAACAAAAGAGGTGGCCGAGTTGGAATGAACAAAATCTGATGGAGAAGAAGGATTAGTATAAATGTGAGGTCGGGGTCTGGTCCTTATCTGGTTACGGGGAATAAGTGATTGTAATTGCGGATCTTGCAGTTGACGACATAGATGGGGACAACTAGAAGATTGTAAATAAAGAAATTGATCGTGATTCGATTGAGTCTGTCTGTAGAACATATCCAGGAACAATGGACGGATGTCCCACAAACATATGTATCCATTCGTTGATCTTTAGGCAGGTTAGTTACTGCTTTAGTGTTCACACATGTCTGCCCAAAAAGTCAGTCAGAAAGCTGGAGCTGATCCAAAATCCTGTTGTGTGCATCCTCACCAGAGCTAAGAAAATACAACACACATATAATGTCCCTTGAGGTTTTACCAGTGCCTATTATGTTGTGTTTTTATCACGTCGAGGACTTTAAACTTTATTGTTGCTAAAATGTGCCATACATTTCAGCAATGTTCAAGAGCGTAGAGCGTGTGAAGACACTTTCAACTCACCGACCATGAAGTATTACTGCCGTTGTGGTTTTAGTTTTCACACAACACTGAATTCCTTTAGGCCTGTGAGATGGTTGATGACATATGACTGAAGATTAGGAAACACAGTCAAAATCCGCCCCTGTTAGACCCACAACAGATATCTAACAGAATTGAGAAGGAAGTTCTTGGAGCAGGACTTCAGCAGATCAGGACTGACCTGAGACGGCACCGTCTCCCTAGAGTTGATTATCTTTACCTTTCTTTTGGAAAAGCCAATCACGACATCGACTATGGTCAGTAACCAAAATCAACAATAGATGGATGGATAAATAAGAAAGTCATCTTCTCACCAGAGCTGTCCATCACAGTGAAAATGAACCCCCCACCGAGCTCTGCGGGTTCATGATGCCCGTTCAGAAGAGCGCAACAATGGCGACATCTACCGCTGAGCCGCCTCGCTGCAGCATGTCTATGCAACATAGTCCCATCCGCCACTATTACTGCGCCTGGGTTGATGTTTGTCTATGCTCTTCACTTGTGTGTGGGTGTCTGTTAGGCAACTTCCTCGAAAAATGAAAAGCACGATGGAGAAAATAATAATGATAAAACAAAATGCCCTGAGTGTTAAAGAGTGGCTTTCTAAGGACATATGCAACAAAGGCACGTCTCGATGCTTCTGGGAAATGATGCGCACACATCGAGGATGTTATGCATAAACGATACTTTTTTTTAGATAGATTTCCAATGAATATTGAAGAGAACGAGTTAAATCAGCCCCCATCTTCCAATCTCCGAGCAGTTCCTTGAGTCTGTTGTGACGGCGACTCTGATGGTCACTAAACATTGGAGCTTACATATGGAGAGATTTTGGAAAACTCAAAACTTTAGACATCCACATCTGTCATGGTCTCTGTTTTTGATCTCTGTTTAGTTTGCTGTAGCTTCTTCTTTAATTTTGTTATGATTAGTTATTGTTTTCTTAAGGTTATTTTCTATTTTGGTTGAGTTTTTGTTTTGTTGTTCTTTTCTGTGTTCTCCATTTCCTCCTGCTTTCTGTCCCTCTTCTCTCTCTGTGTTTTCCCTCAGCCTAATCTCATCATCAGTTTCACCTGTTACTAATCATCAGGTAATTTTCTCCACTGCTCCACCTCCTGCTCCTCAGTATTTAAGCGTCATTAATTTATTCACTCACCACTGGATCGCGCGTTACCTACCTCTCTGTGTTGCTCTGTGCTCCCTCCTCTGTTCAGTCCTCACCGCTCCCAGTTCCCTTCTGCACGCCTGGTTCTCTTTTGCTGGTTTCTCTCCCCTTTCGTGTTATTTTGTTGTCATCCATAGTTTATTTCATCCGTTGTTTTTTCGTTGCCTGTAGTTTTTCTCACGCCCCTCTCAGTTGTTTATGTTTGGTTTGTTCATTGTTTTTATTTTGTTCTAGTGTCCGGTCCCGCGTTTATTCCTTGGGTTGTTGTTCCACTTCCGTTACACATTTTTTCCGTCTCTGTTTATGTTCTGTTCATATTCATCCATACAATAAATCAGTATTTCTCTCCCGCAATTCTCCTCTGCTCGAGTCATATTTACAGATCCTGACAACATCCTTTTTATTGACATTTAATATCAGAGCAAATGTTGCTATCAGCATCATCAAACACTGCACCTCCCTATTAAATTAAAAAAGACCACAAAAGAAACTAAAAAGTCCCACAAATGTGGTATGGATGCTCAGTTATCAATTACTTTCAGGCTTTGTTTTGAAAGGTAGCCTGAGAAGTTCAGTTGCCTTTCACTTTATTAATCTGAATGTAAGATTTTCCATACATTAAGCTCAGATAGAACTAAATTTCACATTTGCAATGATTAATGTTCTAATCGTCCGTGTCTTTACCAACGCATTCTTGTGCAGGAGGTTTTTTTCCCCCTCATGACAGAAGTAGTGTCAGAGCTGCTCAGATCAGCAATGATCTGAATATGTGGATCCACTACAGCTAACAAAATATACCATAAAGGTGACGGTGTTGGGACAAAAGTTCAAAAAGAGTAAAGACAAGTTGTTGGGTTTGAGGAAAAGGAGTAGAAGCGTCACCATTCTTAACAGATTCCTCTATGAACTATAGCCTAAATAACATATTGTTGTGAAACACCAGGACTCTTTTTCCACATTCTGGTTTTGTTACCTTCATTTTGCAATCGATGACTCCAAACCTGCACAGTGATGGGATTATATGTGTGTATATTAAATAGAGCCTTCATTTTGTCCCAAGTATTACATTTTTGGTAATCGGGGTCATGGTTTATTCTTTTTAAATAACTCTTTGGTATATTATTTATAAGGTTAAACATTTCATCTAATCTGTATTTGGTTTGAAAACCTAATACAGTATTCCAAATGAATCCCAAAATGGGATCCCGTGAAGTTAAAGTAATCCAAAATCTAGGACGGTCAACAACAATAACTCAGATGTGGGGCTTTTGTTTTACTCAGCGGTTTTTAGTGTTTGGCAAAAATGAAAATAAAGACAGTAAACAAACACAGTTGAGCAGGTAGTTGAATCTTGAGTTGCACATACCTTAGATCTGCCAATGATTTGGGAATCTGATATTAAGATCTCGCTCATGCCCCAAATATTGATATTTACTAATGTCGTATATACTTTACGTCCATTCCATACGTTCTTCAACGGCTTACATTGCTTCTCTGCCTCAATCAAACACCCCCACAATCCTTCACTTCTTCAGCATCACTGTCGGATGAAACACACAAATGGCAATAGTACATATATAATTCTTAATGATGGCCCAGTTTTAATTATCGGACCAAAACTCTGAAAACTGGCGACAATCGGAATGTCCCAACATATTGTACATACCTAATATCTGTATTAATATAATAAGGCAAGAATTCATCTAAATATTGAATCAGTCTTATTTTACACTGGTAGCGGTACTAGCAATGTAATATTTGGGTTTTTGCTGGTAGTTGTTGCGGCTTCACAGTGAAACCAAAAGGTCAACTAACCTATATTTCATAACCATGTTATTTAATGCTGTATGTCCATCACAGACGTACAGACTCAATGGTCCAGCCATATTGTTACACTTTGGTTGACAGGATACGAATATAGTCCTCACAAAAAGGGGTTAAGTGGTTTGCAAACCGAGAAAACTCTAAAAAAAATCTTGCATTAAGACAGCTGAGGGGTTTCTTTTGTGTGTTTGTTTTTTTATTTTTTTGTTTTTGTAAACATATGTAAACATAAAATATGACATTATTGAAGGCGGGGTTTTTTTTATTTTTTGGTGTACTGGCAGCTTCAGCGCCAAGGATAGATACAGGTCCAGATTTTTCTATTTTATTTTTCTATTATGTTGTATTACCTTTTAAAAAAAACATGTAGTTAGCCAATTCTCACAGTCTCCACATAAATAATTTTATTCATGTGTTTAATTCACATCTGATCACATATTTCTCATAGAGACACATGGAAATTTGTGATACACGTAAAGCATTAGAATCACATGTTTTAGTTTTTTGTTTTAAAAAATGGTTCTAAGTTACATGTATTCATGTGGTTTTTGATGGGACTCACATTTTACATGTGGTGAAGTTATTGTAATTATTTATACATTTCCATATGAGATTTCTCTTATCTTAAAGCGCTCATGGTTTCATATCTTTTCAGCAGGACTTACACTTGCAGCCTGACAGCAAGTGTCCTAGGGAAGAGTGGAATAGGAGCCAGAGCCTACAGTTATCAACTATCTAATTTTTTGTTTTATTTTTTAAATCAGCTACCATATTATGTTCCATGAGTCAAACATATTTGCTTACAATAAAGGACTTGATACCTTCTGTTTTTAAAAAGCTTTTATGCAGGGCTCTCTCAAATGAGTCATGTTTGTTCGAATGTAAATCAACATTCACTCTTGACATTAATGCATACTATTAATATAACCAACAGTGTATTTTTTTCTGTCTAAGGTATTTATGTCAGCATCATCCGTATCTCAGCCCCAAACCTGCTGCAGGTTTTCTTCTGAAATTGCATTTAGATAATCTGCAATCTGTTGCAATTGAATCTGACTCCATAGATTAAAACGTGTCTATTTATATATATTTTTTTTTGCCTGAGCTGAATTTAGACAGATTTGGATTACAGCTAAACTTCCTATCAAAATGAATTAGGAATTAGCCTCAAGCAGCCTTAGTGAATATTTCACATAATTATAACGGATATTTTATTTCTGCTCTGGAATAATAATATCTTTTAGAAATTGAAATGAATTAAACATTTTGTCCTAAGATTAAATATAAATATATATATATATATATATATATATATATATATATATATATGTATAATTGTTTCTCCTTATGAAGCCTAAACGGCATAAAACGTATTGTTGCGCCTTCCAGCAAACCAGACCAACAACGACTGCTGTGATCAAGTAGGTCCCAAGATGGCGGAGTGAGAGGTGTTGTTTTTGCAGGCTTGCGCATACAGTTAGTGTTTAGCCGAGATTTAGTCCAAGTTTTATGCTTTAGCCCTGTTTTAAAGCGTCTTATATATTTTTTTGTTCTTAGTTTAACAACTTTTTGAAACTTTTTCAGCCTTTTTGCTCTTTTTTTACCGTTTGGCAGGTTTTCTACGGAGGTTAGTATGTCAGACCACGACTACAATCGGTCGTCTCTTCAAGAGGCTTGCGACGAAGATGTTATTGAAGAACTTGAGTTGGTCCTGTAAAGATCAGAATCAAACTCCTATTAAGAACAAAAGCAAGAAGAAAATTATGCCACAGGAGCCTGAATGTAAGGAAGCCACAGCTAATGCTATTCCTTGTGCTATAGGAGAACTCAACACAAAGATGGACAATCAGACTGAAATTTGGAAAAGTATTGAAAAAAATAATCAAAGCCAATACTGTTGCCATTGAGGCAAAAAGGAAAGCCATATCAGAGCTTCAAGCTACAGTTAACCTTCTCAAAAAAGAAAACTCAGCGCTGAGGATCTCCTGTGAAGACCATCCTAGTTGTAAGAGACGCAGAAGCTGAGGGTGACTGGAGTGCCAGAGAAAGACGATGAGAACCTACGGGAATCCATCGTGGGAATCCAACAATCATCCCAGAGCCGTCATCATTCAGTTCGGGATGCGAACCATGCAGGACGAGGTCTGGAGGAAATCCAAAGATGCTAACGTTTTTACAGAAATGCACATCAGCTTCAAGGAGGACTTTTCTAAGGAGAACATGCTGGCCAGGGCTAAGCTGTGGGCCCTGGTTCAGGAAGCCAGGAGCAGAGGCAAACGTGCATACCTGAAGTAAGGTTTCGCCCTGATCGATAATCGAAGAGTGGACCTTGACGTATTACACTGCCATGTTCCTTTAACTTCCACTGGTATGGTATATTATGTTCGTATTTGTTAAAAGGGCTGTTGCACTATTCCATATGGATGTTACTGGCTGTTATCTCATTCCTGTTCATCGTTCCTGAGATTAGTTTTTGAACAACTATTGTGTTTATTTCATATCTTTCCTTTCACTTAATACTAGGGGTTTAAAACAGATTTTTAAACCTAAGGCGACTTTTCTTTATTGCAAAGAGCAAAAAGCAAACTATCTTTTTCTGTAAGAAACTCATTCATCAAGTGAGAAAGCCAACTTCTGGAAACTTCAATGGAGTGATGCAATTTATTGTCATGGTACGTCGCATTCAGGTGGGGTTATGATTCTGTTTGATAAATTCCCAGGTTCTTTGTTGGAGCATATCAGTGATACAAATGGCCACTGGGTAACTGTAATAGTAGAGATTGATGGAAGTAAGATCATTTTGGTGTGTGTATATGGAAATAATAATAAAGCGATGAATAGCAGATTCTTTGCTGACCTCGGAGTGATGATTAAACAATGGAAAATAAAATATTCCACTGATCAGGTTATTTTAGGAGGAGATTTTAATGTAACTCCAGATGTATCGATGGATTGTTTCCCCTCTAGTGGACAGCACCATTTTTATAATGATATTTTTGTAAATTTAATCTCTAATACAAATTTGACATACTGCTATTAGAAATCCTAATAGCAGACAATACTCCTGGTTTAATCCTTCCGGAAATGGCCAATGCTCTAGGCTACATTACTGGTTAATCCCTCAAAATATGGTAAATAATATTTCAAGCTGTGAAATCTCAGCAGCTCCTCCAACAGATCATTGTTCTGTTACCTTGTTTCTCTCTCTGAATCAATTTAAACCACCTTCAAACTTAGCTTGGAAGTTTAATAGTAATCTGCTGAAAAATAAAACGTTCTGTTCTGAAGTCCTGAACCTCATCAAGGATATTTCAGTTTTGGATTTGTCTCCCTTAAATAAGTGGGAGTGGTTTAAATTTAATGTTAGGAAAACAGCAATAAAGACAGACAAACTTATTTGCGAGATTAATTCTCTATGCTCAAAATCTGTTTTATCGTCTGAAGAACTGAGTCAGCTTGATGTTTTCAAATTTCAACTAGATGATGTTTTTCTAGATAAAGCGAGGGGGGCTTTCATTCGTTCCAGGGCTCGGTGGATTGAGGGAGGTGAAAAGAACTCTTCATATTTTTTCCGTCTTGAGAAGCAGAGACAGTCCAAAAAGAAGATTCAGAAACTACTTATTAACGATACCGTCACTGATGACCTGGATTCAATACAAACAGCAATTAGGAATTTTTATAGTGATCATTATTTTGCCAGTCTTTTTATTTATTTATGAAATTCAGGAATCTATTTGAAAAGTAACTTTGATTTTAAAAACCTTATGGAAGATGACTTAAGAATCGAAGAGCTTGACGTAGCAATACAACAAATGGCAAAGGGAAAATCTTCTGGGTTAACCACTGAATTTTATACTTTCTTTTGAAAAGTTTTACAAAAACTATTATTTCAGGCCCTGCTGGAATGCATTTCAAATAATAGTCTCTCTCCCACCATGAAACGAAGTCTGATTACTCTAGTCCCCAAAGCCAACAAAGATCCTTTATCACCAGAAAATTGGAGACCCATCACTGTTTTATGTACAGATTACAAAATTTTAGCTCTTATTAATGCCAATCGCTTAAACAGTCGATTAGGAGCAATTATTAATGAGTGCCAATAAGCATTTTTAAAGGGAAGAAATATCCATCATCATACAAGACTGATTTTTAATATGATTGATTAGCGTAGCTGTCAGGTTGAGTCATTCTGTGCTGTTTCCTAGGTGGCCACGGGGGTCGCTGTGGCGGGGCTCCAGGATGGAGTCCCGTGGTTCCCAGGTGTTTCGGGTTGGCACTGATGAGCAGAGCAGTATAAGAGGAGTGTGGATCCACTATTCGGCGCCTGAGTGTTGCCCTTGTATGGTAACGCTTGACCTCAGTGCCAGTTT
>JAVLVB010000857.1:2040704-2076905 GCA_032876305.1 Orestias chungarensis | reverse complement strand
TATATATATATGTATGTATATATATATATATATATATATGTATGTATATATATATATATATATATATACGTGTGTGTGTGTGTGTGTGTGTGTGTGTGTGTGTGTGTGTGTCCCTTATTTTGAAAGGAGTGAGCGGAACCAGCTGCTGTTGCCTCCGCATCCTGACGGACTCCGGGTGTCTTCCCCCCCCCCAGAGAAACCTCGGTATTTACGCGGATATTTTTCGGCTTTTCCGACACTGCGATTCGGGCTCGGACCGAACCGGGTTCCGACACATGCGCTCGCTGCCTCGCCCCCTCGCATCCGTCTGTGCGGCGGCTTCCTGTGATGCTGCTGGCCGTGCGCACTGCAGTGGTGCGCAGCTTCGCCCGGAGGAACAGCTGCGCGCCTCGGCTCTGCTCCGCTCCGGTCCCGGTCGGCCTCCGCCACGCGCGCTGAGTAGGTATGGATGCAAAACAACAACACCGAGCAGAGCCCAACATCTGCGGGGCGGCGGCGGCGCTGGGCGCTCGCTTTGTTGACCCAGGGAGGCTCCCGGGTGTGTCGGTGTGAATGGCTACAGCTGCTCCACTCTGGTGGGGCTTGGAGACTAAAACGGGGTTCGTGAAGGAAACGTCTAGGTGTGCGCTGGTGTTTCGGTGCGGGGGCGTCTTGACGCCGTCAGGCAGAGTGGAGGGGAGGATCTGCTGGAGCAGGAGATCCGGACCATGTTTGGTGAGACCACATCGTGGAGTTGTGATCAGAGCTGACGCATTGCACTGCTCGCCCCTAGGCTTCTGGTCCATTTGCCTTCTATAATTACTCTCATGTAACGCAGCCTTCTGATCTCCACCCCACTGTTGTCCCCAAGAGCCATTTGTGCAGCTCCTGCTGAGCAACCTATGAATCCCAATCATGAATGTGTGTGGGTTTCAGCTATGTTTATGTTTACATAAGTGGCTGTTATGTGTGTTAGGTGCTCAGTAATTGGAAAAGGGAGAGATCTGTTCCCATGACTCATGGTTTTGGAAAGTGCAGTACAGGGGAGAATGTGTGAGTGTGTGCGGAGGCTCGGATTTGATTTTCCGTTCAGTCCTTGTCTGCAGTCACGTTCAACTCCAGCATGTGTTTATTACAAGGATTTCAAACTGTGATGTCCCGATCCGATATCGGATAACGGTCCGATATTAGCGCTCCGACACAAGCAGGCTGTTCCAGCATTTGATCCACGGCAGCATTTCTATTTAGCAGCTTCTCTCCAGTATGCAGAGCCGAGATCACAACAGAGTTGGCTCATTTGCTGTTCTTGTAAACTACTGTTCTCTATGCGCGTACAAGATTTTGATCAAGTCTTTTCTATCATTGCGAACTTTATGTGTAATAGAAGAATGTATTATTCATGCTTATATAGTATCTCTTAATACAGAAGACTGCAATATCGGTATCGTATCGGGAGAAGTTGTATTGGACACATCTAAATCACGTGTAGTCTCTCAGCAGTAGGACTGGGTGGGTTTAAGGTTTCCATGATGGTTTCCATCATAGTTGAAAAACAATCTCTGATCTTTAAGGTATCTGGATTGTAATAAACAGGAAGTGTTGGAATACGTTCAGACATCAGAATACATCCGAAAATCTGTTTCCATCTCCGCTTTGAGCGTGAACTATTTTACGAAAAAGCCAAAAACTTATCTCTATCAAATTTGATTATTCAGAATTTAGCCTTTTTCTTTCACCCCTTTATGATGTGGTTGTGCCCATTTTGAAGAAGAAAAGGCTGATATAAATGGCAAAATTAGAAAAAAAATTCACCAAAACAGGTTTACCCTCATCTGAGCTAATTTTTGGATTATCTGATCTATACTTAATTCGGTTAATATTAATTTATTGCACTACTTCCTGCTTATTACAGCCACGTGTTACATCATTATGTGGCGTTTATCCTGATTGATTCACAACAAACTAGTAGATGGAACCATGCCTGTGTGGATTTATTTATTTTTTGTTGTTGTTGTGGAATATTGACTCATTTTTTTTTTTTGTCATAACACAAAATATAAGTTGGGTATCCTACTCAAGTACACACATAGCAGTTGGCAGGGCCGGACTGGGAGATTTTTTCAGGCCAGGAGTCAGTCATGTAACCAGGCCAACCTGAGCTTGCCACGCATGCATGTTCCCACACACACATGTTCACACCCACACCTAAATGCATGGGCACAAGCAAAACACATTTGTGCACGTGCACACACACACTTATAGCAAATTCCAAATAAAAGGCCACCTAATAGACCTGCTGTAACTTCTGAGGTTGTAATATACAGCAATTTTACTGCTGTTAATGCAATAGTACTAAGATAATAAAGATTTTACTCGATAATAAGTGTCTAAGTTAGAGCTTTACATAGTCAAATCATGTAAATAATCAACTGCCTCAGTGGCACATTATCATACCGGGGAATACAAATAAACCCCAACCTACAGTAAATCCAAGGTTGGACTACACAAATGTTTATGTTGGATCTGGGATACATAACAGCAAATCAGCAGCAGACAGAAATATTTAACAACACAATCACTTAATAGAATAACGCTATAACGCCAAGAAAGCTATTATTACAGTTGAGAGCCATTTATGCCTATGCTAGTGTCTGGTAGTGTTCATGTATTGTTGCTCTACTGTAGAAAAGGTTTTTTATTCTCCCAAATGCTCTCCTTCTCCTGAAGTACCAGCAGGACTGGTGTCATCACCATCACCACCTTTGAATAGCAAACATATGTTTACAGTTTTTCCATAAACTGTATTTCATACAGTAAGATTATGTAGCCTGTCTCACTGATTGGGTCTTGTACTCATATACATGAAAATGAAAAAATTATATCCGATTAGCTGGACAAATAATTTAAAAAGTATATAATAATAATAATAATAATAAAGTGGCGTGTAAATCAGTGATTTTAACGTCCCAGTCCTTATCTTAATTTAAAGGCTAAACTTATATAGGCTCCATATTTACACTGTAGACTGAATGTGTGCAGCCTCAAGTTCCTTTAGGGGTCTCCGTTTAAACTTTAAAATGTGGGTACAAATATATCTTTAAAATATATATATTTAACCTTAAAATAATATTTGTACCAACATTTTGTGTGTGGGTGTTTAGTTTTTGTTTTTATAACTTACTTGTAATCTTTATTTTCATGGCAGCAAGGGAGGACTGAATAAATAAATCTGTTACTTTTCTGCATTTTGCCGCGTCCTCCTCCAGCGCCTTTCTCTTTTTGTCTCCCTCTCTGTTCTTTTTACCCTGTAGGGAGACCCGAGTCGCTTCTCCTCACTTCTTGCACGACTCGCTCGTTGCGTGAGCTGCCGTCAACAGACACTCGCCACACCCCTTCCTTCACACCTGTGTGGTTGACGTTTGGGGCGGGTCTTATTCGAAATAAACATCTTTCCCTCCTCACGCGCTGCTGGCCTGACTGCCCGGTCTGCCTATCTGATATTCTCAGTGCCGGCAAACTTTTTTTTTTTTTTTTTTTTACCAATATTAGGCCGGCGCTTCGGGAATACTCCCGGTTCTCCCTATGGCCAGTCCGGGCCTGGCAGTCGGTCACTTACCAGACATGCACTTTGTAGCTTGAAAACTTTTGTTGGAAATCAGCATTACGTTCACATGTATGGTTTTATACGCCATGATTGGTCTTTTTCACACCAGCAGATGTTTCTGAAAAGCCAAATGCATCGTTCTTGTCAGCTGCGGGGAAATTGCAGCTGCCTTTTTATCGAGCCGGATTATTTGCAGTGTGCAGTAACGTGTGGGGGAGGGGTAACGCTACACTACTCTGTTTTGTACAGAAAACACTGTTCACTGTATTACTTCTGATGAACTCTCATAAGCTGTAGGAACTGTAGGAAAATTACATTTTCACTTTAGAATGTGTAACAGAAAAAAAAAGTCCATCCACCTTAATAGCGGTAACTGATCTATGAACCTCTGAGCGGACACCCAGCAGTCTGTAATATTACACCCTGTTCTCTCTCCTTCTGTCTTTCTTTTACAGAGGAGACATAACCCTAGGCGAGGCGTCTGTCCTGATTTGTCTGGGAGAGTTTTCGACGGCGCAGCACTAGCGCCGCACGGCCAGGAGGAACCTGCCGTCACCGCAGAGCGCTGAAATGCTATACCTGGAGAGTGAGCGTCACATCAGACCAGCAGGCCGCTTGTATCAAGGGAGGCCACAAGAGCCGTGTGACGCTAGATTCCAGAACAGTCTGTGTGAGGTTTAAAGCCCTCCTTCGGTCACAATCAAGGAAAGACACATTAACTGACCCTTCTTCAGCACTTTATACTTCTGTAGGATTCAGCAGCCCGGAGGCGAGCCAACATGGAGTGGTCGCTGGAGAGTGTGAGGGAGATGGTGGCTGGAGGGATGCAGTCTGTGAGGGAGTGTGAGATCTGTGCATTTGCCATAGCCATGTGTGTTCTGCTGCTGTTTATGTGGTACTGCTACAGAGTGGGCCGCGAGCACGGCACCAGCCCCCTCAGAGGGAGGTATCTGACGGGGACAGGGCGGATCGGAGGGGTTGTTGGGGGCTTCATGAGTTCAGACTGCAGAGGCAGGGGTAAAGGGAAACACGGGTCACTCCTCGAAGAGCAGAACGGCTTCGCTTTCTGCCAGTCCTCCGAGTGCTTTCGATGCACCAGCGCCGGCGAGAGCCTGAACCAGCGTCTCTACCACAGCCTCCAGGAATACGCCAAGCGCTACACCTGGTCCGGTATGGGCCGTGTGCACAAAGGAGTCCGCGACCAAGGTCGGTATCTCAACAGCCGGCCAACTATCCAGAGGCCAGAGGTCTTCTTCCTTCCCGACCTTCCCTCGGCCCCTTTCTTCTCCAGAGAGGTACAGAGACATGACGTGGAGCTGCTTGAACAGAGCTTTCCTGCACTTCTGGCTGAATTCGAGAGCATCTACCATCAACCCCCGGCCCGCAGCGGCTCCTCCCTCCCACCAGGCTGGAAGGCCAACAGCACTCCTCGGGGCCAGTGGTGGACTTACTACCTAGTAAACCAAGGCACCCCTTTGGTTCTGAACGTCAGGAGATGTCCGCGGGCGTGGCGGGTACTGGGTCAGTTGCGCACCTTCATCGCCAACAATGTCTTTGGAAACGCCTGCTTCTCTGTGCTGACGCCTGGAGCTCTCATTACGGAACATTACGGTCCAACAAATGTCCGGCTGCGCTGCCACCTGGGTAAGAGCGATAAATGAAATGAACCTGAACGTCTCAGTGCCTGTCAACCTCAATGCTGCAACAAAGGATGTCACAGATTATAGATAATCTAACATCCATCCATGGCGTACTTTGTCCTTTACTTACTTTAGACTGAGTTCTCTTGAGTAATGGCGACACATAGATGCAATGTGCCCTTTGTAAAAGCCACCATTGTTCTCTCATGACTTGAGCTCTGATTATATTTCTATCTGTACCCTATAATGACTAAAGATTATCTCACCCTAAGGTTACAGACACTATGGATGGAATATAGATAGCGACGCAAATCATTGACTAATCTCTACTCTTGACAAATGGATCACCCTGGGATTTTTCTCTACCAGGTCTCAGAGTGCCTCCGTCCTGTGAGCTTGTCGCTGGCGGAGAGCCGCAGTGCTGGTCCGAGGGCAGCTGTCTGCTATTCGACGACTCCTTCCTCCACAGGGCTTTTCATGACGGTAAAGGGGATTAACATCGACGTAATCCAATCTAAGAAACGTAGAAAACCTTCCACAAAGAGCCTGACGTGTGTGTTAGTTCATGAAGATGAAAAAACAGTTTTGTTCTTCTGTGCGTAGGTGACCAGGACGATGGCCCCAGGGTGGTGTTCATGGTGGACCTTTGGCATCCCAACGTCGCCGCTGCCGAGAGACAAGCCTTGGATTACATTTTTACCCCGGGCCGTTTAGAGGACAGAGAAGGGAAATAGCTGCGAAGGGAGAAACCGTACCTTTGCGTAAAAGACAGTTGGAGAAAGTTGGGGCTTGGTACATTTGTCTGTATGAACGGGAATCGGCTTTGTTCCGGCTCCAGACCATTTTTTCACATTCACTGTGTACATATTCTCTAGCTCTTGCGGTTTTACTAATGCTCAGCAGATAACCAGATATTGGCCCTCTCTTATCACCTGCTTTGTCACTCCTGCAGCCGTTATTCATAATCGTAAATTATTATGGTCTTATTCTATTACCTGTCCATGGAGAACCTCATTCAAACCTTGTCAGTTCTAAATATTTTATGACCTTAGGTCTCATTGTGCTGAAGGTTTTTCTCAATGCCAATGATTTATTAGTTTATAGCAAAACCTTGAGTTTCCTGTAAGATGTGTACTCTTCCTTTTTTATAAAGACTGGAAGTTCTTTGGAGATTGTAAAGGAAATTTTAGAAAATGACGATGAAGCACGTCAACGGATGTGCCTTTAAGGCCCCGTTTACACGGAGCCGGTTTTCAGTCAAACCGCCTGCGATTGTAAGCTCTGGCTACATTCTCACAGAACTTCGTAAAGCTCAATGTGGAGTGTTTGCAAAAATCTGATTTTTATTTTATTTTTTGCTAATTGAACATGACAGCAACCAAACTTTCTTGTGATTGATTTACAGCCCTACGAGCGCAAACGTCACACAGATGCACAATGTTTATGGAAGTAATAATAGATGTCTCCATCGGTGGGAGATTGTATAGTTGTTGAGCAATGGAGGACGACCGTGTTGTCACAATATCAATATTTGAAGGAAGTATTAAAAATAACCTAGCATTGCCTGCTTTAGCTATTGTTCACATCAAAATTGACTACATCTGGCTTCTTATACTGCAGAAAAGCCATTTAAACACCAGACACCTATTGGATGTGTATCCCCTTACAATCTGATTTGGGTCGGCCTTTGCCTGCTGTGCGAATGTAGCTTCAGGACAAACAACCCATCACATTAGTAACTGCTCAACACAACCTTTGACATCCAAGATCCGTCAGCTGGATTTTTTTTAAGGGGTTAGCTGGTTTTGCCAACAGCATTCAAGAAAGAAAACAGATTTTTGATTTGAATAAGCGCTTTGTGTAGTAACTAGTAACTTGGGTGCGAAAAAACAGAACAGGCATAGTCTTCAAAACCAATGGACTCAAATTTAGAACAGAGCTAATAAGGTACCATCAGTGTGTTTCACAATTCACAGTAAGAATAAACCTGGACATACACCTGTGACCCCTTTTGTTCTGCAATGCCAGGCTGGTTTTTAAAGCTCACACATGTGGGAGATTTCACCAGTGTGACTTGTGATTTACGAACAGGCAGAAGCAACTTAGAGAAGGAATTTAAGGGGTTTATGGATTCATGACAAAACTGTTTAATTAAAGGCGATTAAGATGCACCTACAGATATCCAAAGGAAGCATACGCTGGAATTCCCACTCTTTATTTGAAGCCTTAATGGACATTCGTTACATTACGATTTATTGAATGTTAATCAACATATAGATAAGTATAACACATCAGTCAACGTGTTGAAAAAGGATTTCCGAGACTGGAGGAACAGGGCACGCCTTGTTTGTGTTGGTCATAAGTTAAAGCGGGACAATAGTTGGATAGAGAGCAGAGTCAAAACAAGGCTTTAAATTAACCAAACAACTTCATTCATCCCGTCTCTCAGAGCATAAAGGATCCATTGGCTAACCGATTTTGTTAACCATTATTGAAGCCTCTTTTCCAAAAACATTGAAAACCTGCCTAGATTTTGACAAGGGCTAATATATATATATATATATATATATATATATAAGTTTGTATTTTTTGTATATATGTCTCTATAATTCCAGTGAATTCTGCAATCAGATTGTAAGTAATTGAGCACTAGAATGTTTCCATTTCTCTCTGCCAACAGAAGTTTAACACATTGTCAGTGATTGTATTAACCGTCAAAACCTAAATACAATCATGATCCCACCTTGACTTGTTTTCTTTAACCCTCGCTTTCAAAATTCCAGTCTAAAAAGCACATCGAGCCACATTTAGGCAGCGCAGAACTGTTACACAGGCAGGAAGGGATGACTTTAAATTTTTTAATGAAGGAATGGGAACATTTTACATGCACATTCAGACAAAAGGAGCGTGGTAACTTTTACTTTAACATCAGAAACAGGATTTGATAACTGAGGTCCAATGTCAGTAATGATTTGAATGTTTACAGTTGCGGAAGCTCTCGTGCTCGTTAATTGTGCTCCTCTTGGAGAATCAGTGGCGTTTTCACTGGATGGGGTCGGATAAGCACATTTCAAGTGGATGTTTTGTGAACCGGACCACAGGTGGCGGATTTTTTGTAAAATTTCCTAAGCTCTTCTAATTTGGATGTATTTGATATACCAGGTTTGCATTTCTGTAAATACGTGGAAAGCTACCAACTCCCAGAATGCCCCAACTTGTCCTGAAGTGACTGTCCTCCGACGCTTTAACTATTGTGTTGTCTTGATTTATAGCTAAAGTGCAAACCGAGTCGTCGTCCGACTGAAAAAGCCCAACCATAAAAAAACGTTTTTTTCAATAGATTGATCAGTACGTTCTGTGAAATGTTTTTGAAGTGCTCTCTTTGTTGTTCTGTGATGTTTTCTTTACTGTAATTTTGCAGCTCCATATGGGGGACCCACTACAAAAGCTCAATCCTTACTACTCAACAAGCCTTCGTGGATAAATGTGCGCGGTCACAAAGGTGATGGAAACTCGCCTCGGTTTCACTCGTCCGCTGCAATTCAAGCAACTGAAGTTCTGTTGTAATGTTTACAAAGCTGCGGTCAATTACACTCTGTTTAAAACACCAGACAACAATGAGTATTATGTTGAGCTGTACATTATTGGGTTTAAAATCAACAGTGCTGCTAATCCAGGGAAGGAAAAACTCCCAAGGTGTGGTGCTTTATGCACTCTGTATGATGGGGCGCCCGTTTTGTTTACATTCGGATGAAGGATTTTGTCCTTTAACACTTTCTTGTGTGGATTTTGAACAGTATTTCTGTACATTTAATAAATGTTGGAGTATCTTATGTAACGGCCTTGTGTCGGGGTTCTTACTTTTTCAGTTAAATGAATCAGCAGTCTGCTGAATGTAGGTTTTTGAAAATCAGGCCATCTGTGCAAGCCCGACTTTAGTACTGATCATGTACTAAGAAATAGATAGATATATAGATATATAGATAGATAGATAGATAGACAGATACATAGATATAATCTGTTAAAAAGACAATTTCTATGCTGCAAACAAGACAAAATAGGTGAAACACTTCTTGTTGGAGATTCCCTCAGATCAGTGATACGCTTACGGTGTCGGCAGCCTGCCTGACCAGTTCCCATTAAAACATCGGATCAGTTTTCAAACGGCACGTTTGACACGGAGAAGGTGTGGCGCATTACCCAAAGAATGTGAAAACAGAGTGGAAGATGGCTGGATTCCTTTATTCTTTTTTTTTATATATGTATAGTTTAAAGTTTTGCTAATTGTGTTTTACAGGATATGCTATATATGTAATGTATTTGATATATTCTTCTGAGATACGTCTACACAAACATCTAAAATCGAACAAAGAGTAACACAGAGTGTTGCGACCCCGTGACCCCTTAACTGCCTACTAAAATCCCCAAATGTGGCCTAAATAGCAAAAACGGAATGAGCTGCTGTCTTTGAACCCTTTAAAGGATGCAAACGCTTGTCTCTTTTTGAAGATACTGTTTTATTTTTCAGTCAAATATAAGATATTTGTGATTGTATGTAGCTATTAGGTTTGTAACCCAAACAAACATTAGAACTAATCGAATGAGAGATTTAGTCCCCTAATAGTAATTTTGCCCCTTCACTGAAGAAATATGCGTAGTTTTCAACAAGCCCATTCTGTACCAGAATTAGTTAAATCAAGTGTTACAACAGGAGAGTCCAGCCTACCATATAAAAGTGTTGGCTATAGCTAAAAACATAGCGAGGCAAAACTGAAAGTTAAAATGCGGCGAATTAAACTCTTTCACTTTTCTTTTTTCTTACTATAAATGCAGCTGTTTTGTGAAGATGTCAGAGGTTTATTAAAGATGTTAGAGAAAAAAATGGTCAGGGAAAAGATGTGGGGAAATTTAGTAAAGGATTAGGTTATAAAACATTATGATCACATTAATATAAAAGATGCAGGCCTAGAGTCAAGATACACTGCAAAATATGCACAAAAATTATTTTCCTGATTTCTAGGGCAAATATCGTAGTACACTTGAAATGAGACTAAACTAACTTTCAATTAACCTTTCATCTAGAAATAGAATTATAATATACATTTATATATTCTATGTTCACTTTCTTTTGTTGTGGGAACATAAAACTAATCCAAACAATTTAAGGTAAAAAAAATCACTGTCGGATTTTGTAGTTTCATGTCCATGCTATGAGAACTCACAAAATCACTCATAAGCTGGTCAGAGGAAAGGTTCTGCTCCCAGAACCTCCCAGAGATGAGCTCTGTCTGCAGTCGGACAACACAAGCGTTTTATGGAGTAGTAGGAGAGAAAAGATTATGGAAACCAGACTGTTTGCTTCTTTGTTCTTCTAAAGGTTACTACTTTGATTGGGGAAAGTATTCAGGGTGACAACTCTCACTCTGGCAAAAACACATAACACGAGATCTTAACGTGCAGATCAGAATAATAAGGTTAAAAAAAAGTGTAAAATAAAATAAAATAAAAATGACTTTACATGCAGAAGTGGTAGTGGGTGCTCCTAATCAGGGGTCAGCAACCTGCTTCATTCATAGAATCACATTTGCTCCCACTGCTGCTCACTAAATAAATGTATTTCAGATTTTAGAATAAAACAAATCCTCGATTATAAAAGGAAAAAATGCCTTTTTCATAAATATGGAAAATGACTACAGCACCTTTTTGTTTTTGGATCCGTAGAGAACCCTGCTGTAAAGATCTGCAGCACCAGCTGCAGGAACTCGTGATCCTAAAGGCTTTTTTATTGTTTCCCCCCCTTCCCAGTTCACAATTATGCACTGCTGGTGGACTGTAAGAGAAAATAGCAATTTTAATATTTTTATTTAATATTTAATTACACAATGTGCTTTTAGATTGAGTCACTTCCTTTTTTTAATTAAAAGTTGTTTGGATACATGCTCAGCGTCCGTTCTGCGTCAGAGCCTCAGATCACCTTAATGAACAGGTGACGCGCTCCGCTGCGACGCAGCCGCGGTTCCTCCTCCGCTCGCAGCCGGAGCCGCGATCAGGTGCGGGGACGTAGCTCAGCTCACAGAGGAGAGAGAAAAAAAGACCCCAAAAACCAACAATATGTTCACAGCACGGACAGAACATGGTGTCCATGGAAGACCCGCGGAGATGGAATAGAGCGGATCCGCCGCGATGAGCGCCTCCTTCCAAAAATCCGACTCAACAACCTCGTTACTGAAATCATCGAGGAGATCCACACACCCCCCCAATCAGACACCGGAGATCCGGAGGGGTCAGCACCAGCGTCCCGCCGCGCTCCAGGCCGAGAGCGACTTCAGCGCCCGGAGACCCCTGTGCCATCCCTCGCTGGTCGGTGCCAAGAGCAAGTCCCACGTTCCCGTTCAGCCGCCGGGGCCAAGCTGCGAGGCGGAGCGGGGCCGCAGTGACCCCAAACCCACGCACCGCCACCATCACCACCACCACCACCGCCGGAAGCCGCAACGGGACGCGCATCCGGATGAACCCGAGCATCAGTGCGCCCACATGGCGCCGTCGCTTTCGGACAGCACGGATGACAGGGCCCCGCTGTGCGAGCCGAGGGAGCGGAACAAGAGGGCCGGCGTGGCCCCCAGTCCGTCCCCGTCCTCCTGCTCCCCCGTGCCGCCGTCCAGCAGGTCGTCCCGCCGCTCTCGGAGGTCCAGCACCGCTTCCTCTGCGTCTGACATCAATTTAAAGAGCGTCCTCAACTCATTGTTCGGGCAGGTAATGTGTTTGTTTGCCCAGACCTTCATCGTGTGAATTCAACCCCTGGCAGTGGTGGCTCAGATTCTTGGGAACCAGCTGTTTTGAGTTTGCTGCATCTGTCCACAAACCCCCCGTTTTCTCTGAGACTCTCCTGTTTGGGCTCTCATTCGGTTCTCTTCCATCACCTTTTGTATGTGTTCCTAAACACCGTCATTACTGGGCAGACTGGAGAGAAAAGAGCATTTTATGTCTTATGTAAATTGGAGGGGAAAAAAGAGCCTTACCTCCTGTAGCTCTGTAAGCTGGCTGCAGTGATTCTGTGTTTGTTTTGTTTTTTTGTTTGAAGGTAATCACTGATCTCCCTGCTGGGGATGGAGCAGGTATTTTTAGCCACCAGATGTATTTACACAAAGGAGTGCAGTTTTAAATGCCCACTCTCTTATCTGTGCTGTCATTCTGCATATAAATTGCTTTGAAAGAAACCGGCTTACAGTTTCATGTGCTTCTAGGCTTTAAAGCATTAATAATATGCGGTTTACTGGAAGCCCCTCCAGAGATGTCTCGGCTTATTTGCCTCCATGTTTGGTAATTAGATTTTATCCAGAAGAGATTTACAGTGCTTTGTAAAAGTTAACTCTTTTTTTCCCATTTTTGAATTTCATACTAAAACCACAAACATTAATTGTCATAGTCATATGGGTCAGATACCTGAAAAGCATGACATTAATGCATCTTCTTGGGATTCTATGACCACGTGGTGCATGCCCTTTTAATTCTAAGAAAAGGAAACATAGTTGTACTTTTTTATGAATGTAAATCTGAAAAATACATGCATTTATATTAAACCCACCCAGGTCAGTATAGTTACAACAGGAGAATTTTTGTACTGTGTTTTTCTTCTTACAACTGTCTTAAGATTTGTGTTGAGTGTGACTAATACGTATCCTTACAAGGCTTTTTTTTTTGTTTCACCAAAGTTACTATCAAAATTTTGGCTGCTTCGTTAATATTTTCGTTTTTTGTGTATTTGTTTAATGCTTGGGACATTCTTTTACACTAACTCTTCTTTAAACTTGCCCACATCTCCCTCTTTGACCTGCATGCTGTGTAGTTTAGTTTTCATGATAGTGCTTGTTCTATCAAACTCAAATTACATCTTTTTTTTTTTTTTTTGCCCATATGCAAATTATGTGGTACTTTTTCAAAGAGCTGTAAATGACCCAATTTCTGTTCAATGGCATCGCTCTGCTTTGTGACATCTAACTTTTTCTTTGGGTTTGTTACCTGTTCACGCAGAACTGTAGTGGCAGTAGCGTTGAATTAGCACCATGGAAATGAAAAAACTGAGCATCAAGATTTGTTGTGTGAACGTTTACGTTACACGCTGGTACACCTACTTTTTTTGATAAGACGGCTTATATATGTTGCTCTAAAGATGTCTGAATACAGATCCATGCCACATTTTTAATGCTCTTTTATATAGATCTGAAATTCTTTTTTTTTTACTTCACAATTTAAGCTACTTAGTGTATTTTTGTGTTACATAAACCCAACAGTGTATGTTGCCGGAATAAAAAAGCTCTCAGTCATAAACATGTTGCTCATCCCCCAAGGGAAGCCATCTGACACGCATAGTATGAAAACCCATTTGTACGACTCACCAGTGAGTCAGGCTGAGAGCATTCGGCGAAAAATAATTAGCGTGACCTTAAGATGGTCTTTTGTTGAGAAAAACCTATGTTTGTTTGGCCGAGACGCAACGTACAGCCTCAGTCCCACAGTTGCTCCAGCTCAAACGAGACTATCAGAGACGTTTTTCAGGGGCTGTTTAACAGGCCTGCACAGAAAAATGTATAAACAGATGCTCGTCGAGCTAGCACGGGACCTTATCATTGTTTGCAGCACGTGTTAAAAAGGCCATCATGCCCACTCTGTATATATATATATATATATATATATATATATATATATATATACACAAAAGTAGGGTGTCGGTTTAGACACGCATGTCACTGCGATAAATACAGCGGCCGTATTTCTCCTGCGTGCTTGATTGTCTGGTTGTCATGCTGTGGCTGGATTGGAGGTCGGACTGACCTTGTCGTTACCTGCGGAGGGCAAAGGATGACGTGCATCACTGCAATGGGGGGAGGTGGTTGAACCAGGGTAACAGGAAACCAGTGTGTGCTGAAGACAAAAGAAGGGCTTGCCCTCGGGATGCAATTTAGAGAGAAATAATCAATTGGGTTCCACATCCCTAGTGCAGCTGAGGAGAACGACGTGAAGCTGGAAATAGGTTGTCACAGAATGTTCTCCCCAAAAAAAAAAAACATGCCGTGTCTGGATTTTCAATGGCAGAGTGTGTGACAATAATTAGGTATCAGGTTCACATTCGTAAGCTTGTGTGTTTACAGAATAATCAACAGTTTAGGTGTTGTGACAGTTTGAATGAAATGTCTTACAGAAGGTCCCTTTTCCTTTATTATTCATTATTATTTTTCCTTCCACAGCCCTCCTTCATATGCCACCACCCCTCCCACCTCACCCGTTTGACTTTAACTCTCTCCCTGATGCCGTCGCTGTCACTCCTCTGGATAGTAACGCACGCTGTAGTTCGGTGGTTTTGTTTCTCGTGCTGCATAGGGGACTTCATGGGTCTTGCTGAAAGCAGAGCTTGCGTTCCTCTCAAAATCCGACCCGAAAGCCTGAAAGAGAGAAAGCCCTCATGGTCGTATTTAATGCCTCTTTTCTCGATTGGAATGGGAAACTGCTTAGACTGGCCTCTCAGAGCGGTAAGCCGTGTGTCATGCTTTTTCTCATCCATGTTTCTGGAATAGTTTAATAGGTTTTGTGGCACAGCAGACCAAACAGCCAGTAAGCAGAGTTATCCTCAGAACATTGTTTTTAGTAGGTTTAGGGTGCAATACGATACTTACAAAAGCAAATATCCGCTGATGCCGTAGTGGCATATGTCTTTAGGACCCGTTCCCTTGTTGTTTGGGTCACCTTTTCTCTGCCTCTGAGTATGTTTACTGTTCCTGCGACAGTGTATAGGTGTGAGGTGCCAGTCTGTATAAGTGTCAAGTAAACTGTTATGAATAACGAGTGGAAAGTTGGCAACATGTTTGCTTTATGGATGTATTTAGGTTAGTTTTCTTCTTCATATATTTGACAGTGTTTCTCTTGTAGGGACACACGGTGAGACTTAGCTGTAAATCTGCTAATGTCCGGAGCACAGCTCACTAACAACCAAATAAACTGTACTGCATTTTTGTTTGGAGGAGTAAAGTCAACCCAGAGTTACTTTCTTGCAGCTACTTGCAAAAGTGTAAATACACCACTGAACATTTTCCCTTTTTACCACTCAACAATGGCAACAGTCACTGTAATTTACTAGGATTTCAGTATATATACCGTTTACAAGTTCTAAGTAGTTATGACATAGATGGAAAAGATTTTACAGCTTTATTATTATTATATTTAATCCTTAAAATGTATTTGAGTCAATACCTGGCAGTGTAGGCACCAAATTGGGGGTTAGGACAATCCCAAGGATGGATGACCAACACAGGCTTTTTATAGACTGTTGTTACTTGTTTTAGACAGTTACAAATAAGTTTCAACTCTCCAAAAAGACCGAAAAGGAAATGTCCATATCTACTGAACACTCTCTGTATCTGAATAAGATGCTTGGTTTCTGCTTCAGTGGGTCAGTAGAAGGAAGCAAGAAGCATGCAGACTAGAAAAAAATGATAAAATCAGGTTTTATTAATATTGTAACAGCAAAGGGTGTCAATTTCATATTCCTTGTAGCACCCCAACCTGACAGAATACCCTTTCCCTGCAGCTACAGCTGAAGGTGTTTTGAAGTATCTCTCTACCAGCTTTAGACATCCAGAGACGGAAAATATTGCCAAGTCCTCCTCACGAAATAGCTCAGCTCAGTCAGGTTGGACTGGGAGTGTGTCTGTGACCAAGTTTGCAAGTCGTCCCATAAATCGTTTCATGTTTCCACTCTACCAAGAACACCGTATTTATAAAGTGTAGGGTGGACAACAGATGTCCTGTCAACAGATTTTTCCGCTTGAGTGTGGATCTCTGAAGCTGCTTCTCATAGTAATTCTGTCCTTGCTCGGCCAGTCAGGTTAGACAGACGGCTATGCTGTGGTAGATCAGCTGTTGTGCCATACTCATCTGTTTTCTGGTGTTGGAATGAACAGTATTCTGTGATTCTCCTAATCTTCTGATATCCTTCTATACTGCAACTTACCTCTATTTGTAAAAATGTTCACAACTTTATCCCTGAGCTGTCTTATTGGATCCTGGGTTTTTACAATGCCCTTCCTTTAATGTTCTGTAAGAAAAACAAAAACAGGTGAATTGTGTGGTTTTAAATGTGAGAAAATTTTGAAGGAGTATGAATACTATTGGAAAGCACTGTATGTGATCTTACAGAGCACCTACACCTCTCTTAAACCCACTCTCCCTTGTCTCTACAAACTTTTGGAAAGATGCTCCAGGACGCTGAGAGGAGACTCAGGCTTGTGCTGTCTTGCGCGGAGTCTGGGTATGTTGGGCCGTATCAGGACTCCATTGTTTCCGTGACACAAAACTGTGTTCTCGTGACCAACATTCTGGGACAAACCTGTGTCATGCCTTTACCCAGGAAGACAAGGTGCAGGGAGGCTGTACGTAAGTCTTGCAAAACATGCTTGTGTTTGCTGTCGTCATATTGGTGAAACTGGAATTTCTCATTTTCTGCAAGAAGCTACATAGATTGGCAAGTAGATTGCCCGTAATACCGTAACAAGGTTGTTGTTTTTTTTCCACTCACCATTAATTTGTTACTGTCAGTTTCACTTTGCTTTTACACCACACAGGATTAGCTAATATTCAACCGTATTGCAGACTGACTTGTTTCAAACACGAGAATAATTTACGTTGCTTTACAAGACTGACTGAATCACAGTTGAGGCTGATGAACATCCTAGCCTCATTGGTTCTCCATCATAGCTAGAATTAGGTGGTTTTCTACCTACCCATATTTATGCTCACCCTTAGTTTAAACTGACAAGCTCAAGTCCCGCTATAGTTTAATAAAATTATCCTAGTTACAAATGTTTGGATAGTAAAATCAGATTTTTTTTTTTTGTTAGAGCACAGAAAATAGGTCAGACAGGTGAGCAAGAGTCGAGGGAAAAAGGCAGAAGTCCAGATTCAGAAACAGGGTCAATGACCAGAGTATATGAATTAGCGAGGTATCCAGTGCACAAGGTAAGACACGAAAATCATTGGGAAAAACGTAGTCATGAAACAGGAAATCAAGACATGAAATACTGGATATCTACCCGCTATAGGCTATCAGTAATCTGGCACTGTGCATCTGCCTGAGTGCTTCTTTAAAGTGAAGGAAAGAATGGGGAGGAATGAGGCTGATTGTGCGAAGGCAGGAAGGACCAAGGTGAAACAGGTAACCCAATCAGAATGCAGGGAAGCAGGGGGCCGGAGTGAAATGTAAACAAAACCAGGCACACAGGCCAGAATCATAAAACATATCACTCTTTGCTGTAGAAGTGAGATTTAAAGACAGAGAAAGAAGGGGGTGCAATAGATTCATTTACAAGTTATATTCACGGATTCACTAGTGGTAGGTCTGTGCACAGAGAAATCTGTTTATGCATCTTAATGTTCCTTAACTAGTAATAAACAACCTTGATGCGAAAGTCTCTTTTGGACATGTACCCGGCTGAGCCTAGGACATGTCACCCTGACTTGTGTAGGCTAATGAACTGGTATTGATGGGTTGACACAGAAACTGCTAATGGTGTTTGGTTGCCAGATTGTTTTGTGCTCATGTGTTTTCTGTGTCAGAGGTTCTGGTCAGTATGTACTTGGATTCTGACGTCAGCACTTTGTGTTGTGTTTAGACGTCTCCCCACTCCTGCTGTTAACCCCTGAGTGCTCTGGGAAATGTCTGCTACGCTCTCTGTCCTTTAAAGGTTGCTTTTATTGTATACAGGCACTAAAAAAAACTAAAAAAAACAGAAACCGTGACATTCTTCTTTGAACTGCAGTGTTTAGGTTCCTGGTCCTACATGACAGAAATCAGCCATCCTTTTCTCTAAAGTTTTGTGTTTACGATGTGAATACGTTTCACTCGGCGGTTGGCATTTCCGTACAGTTAGGCTGCTTCATAGCTGAGACTCCTAGAAAGCCTTGGGATGATTTAGGGAATCCGATTCTGGCAGCACTTCAGTCACATTATTGTCACAAGTATGTTTGCATGGAATGTGTTGACAACTGAAGATAATTTTACTTTGATAATCGTGTGCGACCATTCAGTTATTATCAGCCAATCACAAGAGGTTTTGTCTCAACAGGACAGAGAGCTGCGGCCAGAAGAAATGGATGGTAAGATTTCTCCCAATTACAGCTGTTTATCTAAGGGCTGCACTTTAAGTATGTTACTTCACCATACGCCGTTTCCACGACAGAATTGCGAGATGCTTTCAAGGAATTTGACAAAGACAAGGACGGCTTCATAAGCTGTAAAGACCTGGGAAACTGCATGAGGACCATGGGATACATGCCGACTGAAATGGAGCTGATAGAACTGAGTCAACAAATAAATATGAACCGTAAGCTCGTAACCGCCTCTAACATACGTATGTAATGCATGCACAACCGATCTAGTTAGAAGCTAGCATGTAGTCATCATTAGCATGAACACTATAATCGGTTTGGATTTTTAATATGGGGATTTAATCCAGATTTAAATGACTGCAACAACCAAATTTAATTACTTTTGGAACTAGATGCACAATTTTGATTATTGCAACGTTCCCTTAATTTAAATAAAAGTAAATATATACATATAGGCTAATGTATATATGTACTACCCCAGAGAAAATAACCCTAGGCAAAAAAAAAAAAAACAACTAGCCTCATTAACCTGGTTCTAATAAATCTATAATTGAACTTTGATTAGCAGTCTGGCCCTGGCCCAAAAAACAGGACAGGTCCAGGCTGCTACAAACTATTAGGTCTGTGGAAAGAATCATGGTGGCTGACCTTCCCTCCGTTTAGGACATGTACAGGTCTCTTCACATTTTAGCTTCAAGTTGACACTGCAGATGGCTGCAAAAAAAAACAGCCACTACAGAGACATTTTCTTTTCCCAGACTATTGAACACCTTACAGCCATATTGTACCAACGTACCTTTTTATTTCTAATAATGTTTAAATAGTTCTAAGGTCAAAAAACTCTAAGTGAGGTTTCAATTGTGTAGCTCATTTCAGCAACATGGCAGTTGAAAGGATGAAAAGCAAATTATAATTAGTAGCTGCAGTGTTTGCTTTAACTCTCGATTTAAAGAATCTCTATGTTTCAGCTTTCAGAAAGTTTAGTTCAGATTATAGGAAGATAGAAACTCTTCCTGTTTGATTATGATTCAGTAGACTTGAACCAGAAGACCTTTCTATTCTGATTCTTCCGACTTTGATAAGCCACATTTTTGGGGGTCAACATCGCTAGCTTGGGTCAGGATTGATCACTGCGTGAAGTGCGAAAACAAGAGATCACTTAAATAGAACCTGACTGACAACTTAAAGTAGGCAAAAATATTAATGGAAAAATTCAGGACTGTGATCAAAATCCTATCAGCAAAATCTCTTTGCTGGTGTATGAAATGCACAATAAATTTTAACTTGTGTTTTTTTAATTTTTTTTTAATAAGTGGCGATGTTTTAGGTTGCATGAAACTATTCCACAATGGAATCGTGTAAAGGCATCATTAAAAGCTTTGAATAAGCACAGCATTCATGTTCGTGACTGTCCCTCCCTGAACTGTAATTGTGTATGCCGTTGTTCTGATCGTTCTTCCATCAGTGGGAGGTCATGTGGATTTTGATGATTTCGTGGAATTAATGGGCCCAAAACTCCTCGCTGAAACTGCAGACATGATTGGGATAAAGGAGTTAAAAGATGCATTTAGGGAGGTAAGGTTGTGTTTCATTAAAAAAATGTAATTCTCTCATATTTTATTTATGGTTAATGTCCTTTCCCAATGTTACGTCATTGCTTCTTATTCTCAGTTTGACACAAATGGGGACGGTGCCATAAGCACCATTGAGCTAAGAGATGCAATGAGGAAGTTACTGGGCCAACAAGTAAGTGATCAGAAAGAAAGCACAGCTGGTGAACTGATTTTTAGTCCCTGCCTGTGGGGCTCTACTCAATCTTTCTGCCCTATTTTCCTATTTTTTCAGGTAGGTCTTAAAGAGGTAGAAGACATCCTAAGGGATGTGGACTTAAACGGTGACGGACTTGTTGACTTTGAAGGTAAAAAAAAAAGTTTTATCTGATGTAGTTTCTTGCAAAAGTATTATTTGAGCTCAAATATTTTCACATTTTGTCGTCATAAAACTTTGAATTTTATTGTACACTTTAATGAGCGTTTATGTAAGAGGCCAACACAAAAGTCTTGCAAAGTATTTACTCATTCAACCTCAAAACTTTGAGGGGCCACCTTTCACTGCACTACAAGTGCAAAGCTGTGTCAACTTTACCCATCTAGTAAACACAGATTATTGTTTGCAAAGTAGCGCAGCGTAGTTAGATTGGATTTAAAGTGTCTGCGAACGGCAAATTTCAGGTTTTGCGGAAGTCTCCCAACTGGACTAACTTGCAGCTAGCTGAAGTTCTCGTTTAATGGCAGCCTCTAACAGGTTTGCTTCAGGGATAGCCTTGTATTAAGCCACATATTTTCATATGCTCTATGCCGCTTCCCTATTCCTGTTGAAAAATAATAATCTTTGCTTGGCCTTGTGTCGAAACTGCTCAACAGGGTAAAGCTTAGTTTTTGCACTTTCTCTATTTCTTTCTTTCAGAGTTTGTAAGAATGATGTCCCATTAAGATCAGACATCGGTCCTGAATGTGAAGCCATGTCCTTCTCCACGCCACAACCACGTCCAACTAAAGGACAAGCCAAGATTTGCTGAGCCATCAAAGTCAAAACGACACTGGAATCGAAACTCCTCGAATGTTACAGAGCGAGGGTTCCCCTACCATTTTCAATCAATAAGTGTTCTTCCTGAAAACTGTTCAAGTTTTTACAGAGGCAGAGTTTGCTGTAGCATAGCTAACGATTGTTTAATTTATGTTTTTGCACTTTAATTCTTACTTAAATGCTTCCCGTGTGGATAGACCGTTGCTGTCCTGTCTTGGGCTTGGTGTTAATAAGCGTCTTGCAATATGTCACGTTCAGTGTTTCAGCAGCATACGAATGAGAGACTGAATGTAGAAAAGAAAGTACATTAGCACTGCTGAATGTTTATATATCCGCACATTGTCTGTTGTATTTGAGACGTACTTGAAGGTACCTTTGTACAGCAATGGTGCTTCACCAAGAAATCAAAGTGGCAATACCACGAATGTAATGTAACTTTGTGACCCTAGGTACTTCTTCACTGTGCCAGATCTGTTCCAATGTAAGAGCAAAATTGTCTGACACGCAGCAAAGGAAGAAATCAGATCTTAATGATGAGGAAAATCGTTGATTTTGTATTCACTGAGATCAGCAGAGGAAGGATAAAGAAAGACGACAGAAAAAGATGGGCGTTTTTTTCCCCGACGCTTTGAAAATGCTTACCAACACTGACCAGCGTTTATCTGCAGCAATATAGAACTTGCTAAGACTTTGTCTTTTTGTGCTCATGTCTGAATTCACAACCTCTGACGTAGGAAAGTCTGTTTAGGTCTGCATGAGATTACACATTAGAAGTCAGAAACGTGAACTGTACGTAAAGTGGATTGGATCATGTTGTACATGTCATTCACATTCTGACTCAATATGTAATGTTTGAAACATCTGTGCTGTCAATCAACATTTTTTATGCATGCCAAAGAGTGACATTTACTACATTTAGTGTGCACAATTTTGTCTACAAAAAACAGGAAACGTAATATTTCGGCAATTAACCATAGAAAAATAAAAAGTGTTTACATTTAGCCTTTTTACTATTGGTATGTGTTTTTAATTACATGTCAAAAATGTATAACAGTACTGAGTGGTGTCCATATCGTGAGGGACAAAAATCGTATCTTATTATTCCAATATTTCACTGATCAAGCTAGAAATCAGCCATGTACATATTACCTGCTGCAGAGCTGCAGTTATATTATTACATGGTAAAAGTGTCATCAAATAAAAACTGCTGTAATAAAGGGAGAGGGGGAGGTATAGATAGATAGATTTACACAAGTGATTAAAGTAACAATGTACAATTAAAAATACAAACACTATTTACAATATTTACATCAGCTTTTTGCTTTATTTAAAATTATTTTTCATAAGACAAAGAACCCTTAAAACCCCAAAACTGCACAAAGTGTTCTAAATTTCCATAGGCTACATGAAAGCAGAACTCTAGCTGCAGCCTGGCTTTTACGCTGAACCTCCGAAGATCTATGGCATCAAGTTGAGGTCCACCCTGCAGTCTGTCCCTCCAACCTTAAATAATTGGCCATTTTTTTATGCTTCGGCAATAAAAAAAACCCAAAAAAAGAAACCTTGACTTGTTGGATTTGTTGTAGTGAGCTCCATTAATAAATAATTTGTAAAAACAACACCAAGATGACTAAAAACACACATTTGTTTAACACATCCTTTTTTACACAACTAATTTAACAGTATTTACATTTTAATATATAGATGCTTGCTATGTTGCAATCAAAGAAGAAGAAGAAGAAGAAGAAGAAGAAGACATTGATAAGGTTACCTTCCCTTTTGGATATACTGCTGTTGCCATAGTAACCACATTCATCCAAGCCTTCTCGAAAATAAACACAATTAATTCACAGGTATAACGAAATACTCTTCACAAATTGCATTGTTGCAGAGAACATTCAAAAATCTATCCGCTCATAAAATGTGTTAGTACATTCACACGAGTTCGAGCAGAGAGGGACGAGTGAACACGAACACTGTCGATCTTCATCGAAGGCTTCGCGCGAGGCTGCCATCAACTGCCAGGGACTTTCTCTGCGGGTCTGTGGTGTATGAATCGTTTTTGCCAGACCAGGAAGCTCCGACGGGAAGCTGTGATTCGGCAGACCGCCTGTCTGTCAGAGTTGACGGTGGGGAATCCGAGGTTAGGCGGCGCTGCTGCTCCGCCTCCTTCCCTTTGGCAGCCGCCGTAGTTAGCTGCAGCAACGGCGGGTGATCCTCTCAACGTCCAATCGTTGAATGAAAGTCAGAGGCAGGCTGCTGCAGACGCGCTCCGGTCATCTCACGCCGTAGCTTTCGAGTCGACTGGCGACACTGAAGCCGGCAGAAGCACGGCGGAGAGGACGGCCGTGGAGAGGAAGGTGAGGGACGTGTTCATGTACGTTAGCCAAGGATTACTGGTTAGACAGGTAGGTTAGCACGGCTGTCAAGCTAACCGATCGATGTTACTCGCTGTTTTCTGTTGTTTTCACTTTTTAACACAAAGCCGGCGCCTCGTTTTTGTGTCCGACTTAAGTTGGAGCACTTGTCCGTGAAGGGTCTGTCATTCCCCGCATGTTCGTGTCGGGGCTACTCTGTGCACTGTTCCTGCTAGCATGGAGGCTAACTGCTCCGTGACACCGAGACGCGCTCGGCTAGCTGCGCTCGCTGGCTAACCTTGCGTGCTTCAACGTAACGTGTCAGGGAGGAATAAACAAGAAATAACCAACATTTAAATGGCAGCAGTTTCGTACTAAAATACCCCGACGCCGGCTATCTCTGTGACCCAGGAGCAGCGGGGAAGACAGCGCGGCGTGTGGAGCGATGCAGCGGGTCACGGCGCGGCTCGTCGCCGGGCTGCTGGTGGCGGTGCTGTCTCTGCTGTCCGGGCAGAGCCGGGCGGACGGCGGGGGGCCCAGCCTGGCGGAGCGGGTCATCTGGGCTGTGAACGCCGGGGGAGACGCGCATGTGGACGTGCACGGGATTCATTTCAAGAAGGACCCGCTGGAGGGGAAGGTTGGTAAAGGTGAGTCTGCTTGAATGTGCCTCGCTGTACGGCCGGGGGAGGTTTATTGGTGATGGTCGTAATGGAGCAACTTTAAGTGGAAACTGCTTCTTTGAGTCGTTTTCAGCAGAGATGGCTGCATGCTGTCGCTTCCGCAAGAAGCTAGAAACTAACGAGGAGTCAGCATAGAGCTGCAGCCCCGCCCCACTCAACATGGAGAGGAAGCAGGTGATCAGATGGGAACCACTGCCATGGCCGGATTTAGCTAAATGGGGGCCCTGGGCTGGAGTTCAGGGCTCTGCCACAAAAGTTTCTCCCCATATAGTTTTTTTTTGTTTTGTTATTTTCAATATGAAAATATTTCTAAGCCTTCATTATTTTATATTAATATTTAAGTCTGCGACCTAGGGTGTCATTATTTTTCATATAAAACACATCAGGTTTGAAACTAACCTTAAAGGCAGTTTACCAGTTAAAAACCTTTTTTTTGTGTACAGTTATCAGCCACATCAATTTCAATTAGTCTATTTAACTTTGTTCAAAGGAACAAATGAGCTCAACGGTGTTAAATGTTTGTTAATTTTTTGGTGTAAAATAAAAATATGAGGTCTAATTCTATACAACTTATGGAGTGTACAGCATGAATGTTCAGCAGGAGGCTGACGTAGTTAGACTTTGCTGGGGGTGAGCGTCTTGTTCCTCATGTAGAAACACAAAATGAGTGCACAGAAGCTGAGCGCACATCTGGAACTCTTATTATTATTATTATTAACAGAATACATTAACCAGTCCCGCCTAGAAAAAACATGAGTAAAAGTCCTTTTATTCTGTGGGCAAAAATCATTCATTTTGCAGTAGTTTCAGTGGCATTTTGTCCATTTTCAGCGATGAAAATGTGGGAAAGTGCGAAAAACTTGGAAATTGTTGTTTATAAATTAAGGGAGAACAAACCAGCTTCGTCCGCACATTGTTTCACCTATAGTAAGCAGCAACTATGACATTATATAGCAGAATAGGTGACAGTTATTTAGTTATTGAGTCTTGGACCATTTAAGGTAATCTATAACATTACCTTTATAAAATTCAGAATATGTCTAAGAGCAAAGCCAGTTATAACTAACCCGAAGCTCCCTGTAGTAAAGCGCTGAATGGAGTTCAGTCCATTTGCATTTCTTAGTGTACAAGGCAGATCTGCCACATCCAATATGGCGGATGTGCTGTCGTAGTGACGTCATCATCCCGCTGAGGACCAAAACGTGTGTTTGCTACAGTGGCGCACGGGGTGCTGACGTCACTACGCGGCTCGTCAGACAGTTCACTCTTGGGTGGGGGGTTAGTAGCAGTCAAAAGTAAGAAAATAATTCAAATTTCTGCGAAAAAATGGAGGGTCGGTAATATCAGGCGAATGTACATAATTCTGCAATTTCTGCGCTTAGCTGCTATTTATGGGGTGAATATGCGGCTTTCTAAGAATTATGCGCACCCCCGCATATTTTGCCCCCCTTTTCTTGAATTTTTTTCGGGATTTTCTGCGATCGTAGAATCGCGTTTTTCGGGAGGGACTGATTAACATTGTTTAGCGCGTTTATTTTCTTATTGGCTATCTGTTATTTTACCACGCTGGCTCCTACTCTCCCGCCTCGACTCTGACGTGCCTTCGTCTCAGATGTTCACATACAGACATCTTTAGTAAGTTTTTGTGCGCCATGATGCTCCTGGCAAATGTGTTTGTCGCCTGAGCATTCGCGTGAGCCATGTGCTGGCAAAACAAGGCTAACAATTGGCTGATTTCTTCTTCTACTGCTCCACCGGTTGATCACAGGGTTGGGTAGCTCATTACTGCCACATATTGACCTCCGATAGAACCGATTTTGTTAAAAATAGACAGCTTAAGGTAAAACGTGAAATTAGTTGTCAGCGATTTTAATAATCGATTTTAATTGATTAAATTGATCCGTTTTGTCAGCTCTACACAGTTTTCAATCTTCCCACAGAAAGCAATCAACTGTGCTGTCATGTCGTAGCCAGCTACAGGCTCTGACTTCTGAGTCTAATGCAACCCCTGGTTAATCCCTCATTGAACGTTAAATCTTAGGAAAGGGGTCTTACACTATAGTCACTAGGGTCGGGTGTCCTGCGACTTTTAGATGCGTCACTGTTTGGTCACCTTTGAATCAAACGGCTAAGCTGTCTAGTTAGCATCCAGTCTGCTAATGAGCTAATCATTTGAGTCAGATGTGTTGCAGGAACACCGACCTTGAGGCCTTGAGTTTAAGGGTCCTGATTTAGGTCTGTTAAAAGGTTTGTGTTCTGTTGCAGGAAACACAACCACGACTCTTCAAGAACAATATCGGGTTTCAAGTTAACAAATAAGATGCTGCACCTTTAGGAAACACCTCACCTCCTTCAGTTGTTAAAAATCTGAGCATGTCACAAACCTCCAGATGTCTTTAAACTAAAATGTTAATGTAGGTGAAATCCCTTTTTACATTTGTTAAAGTATGCCTTTCCACAACATTCGTACGCTTTGTAAAGTGTAGTCACTGTGAAAGATTTGAAGACAGAATCTTTATTGCATTTATTTTTCACAAAGTGAGAGATTCTCCAACACATTTAGCTGTTGAAGGAAGTACTGATCAACGCCTCGGCAGTGTGGAGAGTTAACGCTCTTTCTCCACTACTGATGGCTCAGTTTTGGACCCAGCAGTGAAAATGTTGGCCAAATAACGTCCAGACTAAATGTCAATTTCATTGTCAGAAGACAAATTCTGTCCATTAAAGTAGATATTTCATAGAACATCTGTTCTATGTGGTAAAAACATCAGGTTGAGAGGTTAAAACGCAACAGTGTTTGTTGTTCTTCTTCTCTCTAGCGTCGGATTACGGGATGCGTCTACCAATCCTTCGCTCCAGTCCAGAGGACCAGGTTCTCTACCAGACGGAGCGTTACAACGAGGACACTTTCGGGTATGATGTCCCCATTCGTGACGACGGAGACTACATAGTAGTCTTGAAATACGCAGAGGTTTACTTTGCACAGTCACAGCAAAAGGTACGGTAGCTATTGAAAAATCCTGAAATCTGGTTGTGTTGAAGTCTGAAGTCGATTTATGTTTGGACTTATTTGAAAACGTGCTTCCCCAGGTGTTTGACGTGCGAGTAAATGGCCACACAGTGGTTAAAGACCTGGACATCTTTGACCGGGTGGGCCACAGTACTGCTCACGATGAGATAGTTCCCTTCTCTATTAAAAAAGGCAAGCTGAGCGTGCAGGGAGAGGTGTCCACCTTCAACGGCAAGCTCACAGTGGAGTTTGTAAAGGTGAGTGGAGTTTATCTGTTGGAGGAATTGTTTCTTTATCTTACCGCTATCTTTGATTTATCAAATATAAAAGACACTTTTCAACCTTTTCTGTTCAATAATTAGGCTTTTGTACTGGACGTTTCCATATGTTATCATAAAAGTTGTTGTTTGTGTCATAAAAACTATGAGTTACCTTCTACATAGCAGAGTAGTTTGATTAACATACAGATCTCACCTCTAACCTGCTGTTCATAGAAAAATGAGTGATACATGACTTATCTTTTAAAAATTGCTGCCATACTCCCTCTATATTTCTATGTAGTTTGTTGTTCTTTAACAAAACTTTAAGTAACCTGAATAGAAAAGTACCTGGATTAATTTTAGCTGCAGAAGAAACTTTAGCTTTCTGTTTCATTTCAGTGTTTTTGTCACATCTGTTCTCCAGAAGTCAGTTCTACTGCTTAATAAAAAGTCCCCCAAAACTTCCTGGAAAAACCTGTTAGAAAAAATAATTAGCTAAATATCTGTTAGCTCAAAATGTTTATCTGTAAGTTGTGGATTTTAGTCTGAAGTTAAAGCCCTTATTTACCTCATATTTACAACAGTTACCATCAGAAAGCTCAGGCTTAGGACAGATTTTATTTCTAGGAACCCCACAAAATTTTTGTTTCAGTAATTCTGGACTATTACTATTCAACCTCTTCAGATTTGATTTTTTTTTTTTTTACAGAATTCATTGTAAAAAATCTTTTTATATCATCAGTAAAACATAAGACAACGATTCGATTGTTTGCCACCGTCTGTATGAGACCCACTCTGCGCCTGTGCCTACACAGTGGGCCTGTTAAGTTGTTTTTTAAATCTGCAAAATAAATCCACCGTGGTTATCGCAGCTCAATAATTCTGCACCATTGAGCATTTGCACAGGCTGACTTAAATATAGAAAAGGCACATCCAGCATTTATTTAAAGCTAACTTTGCTACTTGCTCTATAAATTATATACAACCCTGATTCACGCTCGGATGGAGGAAGTTCAGGAGCTATTTGTAGATTGGAGCATGCATTGATTTTTTTTTTAACATATGGTTTTGAGCTAAAGGCAAATGAATTTGCATTAAAACTGGGAAGGTGAATCCAGAACAGCTTAACTTGTTTCCTTATTTTTTCCCATCTTTGAGGATAATTGGATATCTTTTCATTCTCTCCCTCTGAAACAATTCCCACTTAGTATTGTACTTCCGAATATTGAAGCAGTTCCACATGGCAGCTCTTTGAGGACATTTTAGAAGGTTACTGTATTGTGTTCCTTTTCATCTTTAGTTACATTTAAGTTGGATAAGAGTTAATAATCCTGAGCATTTGTATGGCATCAACTTTTCTTTGTTTTCAACCGTTTGACCTCTGCTCTGTGTTTCAGGGTTATTATGACAACCCCAAGGTCTGTGCGCTCTACGTTATGAAGGGGACATTAGAAGGTGAGGTTTTTGCATGTGAACTAAAGATGCTAGCGACCACGGTTGGATCAGTGTAATATATGGGGTCTGATTCAGGGGCTTAGAAAGTATTCCTACCCTTTTTACCACTACAAGCCACAAAAGCTCAAAGTCCACATGCTTGAAATTAACCCCACTGTAAATGGACTTGCTCTGTAAAAGGGCTCGGAGGTTTGTTGGAGATCAGGAGTGAACAAGTAACATCATGAAGACAAAGGAGCGCTCGAGACTGGACGGGGAAAATATCATGGAGAAATTTAAAGCGTGGTTAGATTATAAAAGCAAAGAACCAAAGCGTTGAACGTCACACAAAGCACTGTGTAATCTCTTATGAAACGGAAGAGAGCGTGGTTTGACTGCAGACCCAGTGAAAAATGGCCACCGGGCAAGGAGAACATTAATGAGTCAAGCCGTAAAAAGGTTAATGTTAACTATGGAGGGCCTGCCGAAATCCACAGCTCAGATGGGAAAGTCTGTTAACGTCTGACCTTATTGCAGAGGAGCTAAAACACAGCTACTGTTGACAAAAAGCCATCAGATGTCCGTTAGTCTGCTTTGGTAAAACAAGAAAAGCATTCAGCCTTTGGTCAACATCTTTTAAGATATATATTCCTTTACCATTTTGACACCTTTGTTTAAAAAAAATGAAAAGTGACATTTCTTCCCTTATTCTGATAAACACCTTCACAATCATGCACTGCATCACTACGTTGACACAATAGATCTTATCTTGCTACTAAACTTTTTTACTGAAATTTTATTCATAAAACCAACCAAATCCCAAATTCATAAGACCTTTGTGATGTATACGGCCCAAAGCAATGGGAAATACAACTTTCCCCCCCTCCACAATAACTTTGAAATAAACGGTTTATGTAATGTTTCCAAATTTATAAAAGTTCAAAATATTAAAGATTTCCTTGTACTTCACATAAACAATTGCTAGCTTTTGATGATCTTTGATTTAAAACAAGGGTATGAATACTTTTCCAAGAACCTAAACACATACCGCGTTAAACTTGGTTGATTATTCATGTACAAACTTGCGTCATGTTGTTTTCATCTCCCTTTTGCACTTAAGATGTACCAAAGCTTCAGCCTCACCCGGGCCTGGAAAAGCATGAGGACGACGAGGAAGAAGAGGAGGAGAGTGAAGTGGGCGAGGAAGGCGGGAAGAAAAAAGCCCAGCCGGACTCAAAATACAGGGTCCAGTCAGGCCCCCGAACACCGAACCCGTATGCAGCCGACAACAGCAGCCTAATGTTCCCCATCCTTGTTGCGTTCGGAGTGTTCATCCCCACGCTGTTCTGCCTCTGTCGGCTGTGAGCTGAAACTACCAGAGGGGGAGACGCCAGCGAGGCATAACAAGAACGAGGGATGATGAAGAGGGAGAGAGGGGGGGAGGGGAGGGGGGAGCAGAAAGGAGAGGAGGTCAGGGTGACAACAGCAGCACAGGTACAAGCATACACACAGGAGAGGGAGACGGAGGTTTGAGGAACATCAAGACGGACACAAGGGTGTGGGAAGGTGTACTCTGCACGCCTCTTTCGAATGCGTTTCCCATCCACCTCTGCTGACACTTTAGTGAAAGATCTCAGTCATTTCCACTTAAAAAAAACCGGGGAGGATTTACAAGAGGCCAGATGCCATGCAGGAAAGCCACGTTTCCTCAGCTCAGAGAGAAATGCCCAGGTGTGATTGGTCTGGGCCAATTTTCTAAACTACACACGTTTTTGGTTAGACGTGTTACTTTCAGATTGGAAATGGTGCTGCTTAAAAAATTTAAATATCCAGAATAGAAAATGTGAGAAGAGCTGTTCCATTTAAGATGCTTCTACTCTCCTCAACTTTGAAATGTTTTTTTTTGGTTAAGTTCAGATCTAGCTGGCCTTCTGTTGACACGCCGTTATCTACCTGCCATTAGAGGTGAAAGGTGGAGGAAGTTTTGCTTGAACCAGCTTTGTAGCTGGCACTTTGTTTGCTGTCTTAGTCCATTTGCCTTTTACAGAAACACAGGCTGGGTCTCACAAGTCTCCCAACGGTCTGTTAAAGTGCATAAAAACACCTTTGACAGACGTCTAATCCATTTTAATACGATCGCCACTCCAAACATGGATCCACCAGGAGCCCTTTAGAGATCATTAGAACATGTTTAAGTGCAAACTTTATGCTACAAAATGTTGAAGATGTCAGTGAAAATCATACAGGTGCATCTCAATAAATTGTAATGTATTGGAAAATATCATTTAGTTTAAAACGAATCTCAACCCTATCATAATCCGTATTTTCCCCAGTTAAGTTTGATTATTTTGCCTCACAGCTAATAAAAAACCCAAATCATTTCAAAAATACATTAAACCAACAAAACCCAATTTAATAATACGAAAAAATGCCGTCCTACTGTACATAATATGCATTAAATAACAGGTTTGGCCTCATTCGTTGGTTCTGCCGCTCTGTTGAAACGCATAAACGGCATAAACCAAATCTTGCCAAGTATTTTTCTCTATAGTTTCTAGTAAACATTTCTCGAATTAACAGTAAAACGTAGGGGCTTGTTCTGGGTGCGTAATTCTTAAATACTGATTTAAAAATACAACTTCCATTTATTTTTTTTATATACATATTTTTCAACTTGTTTTAAGAAAAAAAATCTTTTATCATTAATTAAGTCATGATTTAAAATGAGCTCCTATATCCTGCTAAAAAGTTCTATGGTTCGATTTGTCTTGTTTCGAATGTACCCAGATGTTTGCCCCAGAAACTAGGGGGGGGGGGCACACAAGATTTGCTGTTTTTGCAGCTTACAGCTCTTCCGCGTTAAAGTCCCAGCGTCTCTCCTATCTTTGCTACATGGATTAGATCAGGCCAGTTTAACAACATGTCAGGTACAGTGATACTAAGGTCGCTGAAGCAAGTGATGGTGCTTGTTGCTATGTGGTCAGGTTAGGTCAGAAAATGAAATCAGTCTTTCTATTAAGCAACAGAGAAGATGTTACTTGCTGGCTAATGTTGGTTTAAAAAAAAAAAAACATGCTCCACAACAAACTGAGGAATTTTTCTGCCACACTTTTTCTCTCCACTCAACTTTCCACATATATGTTTTGAGTTTTAGTCATTAGGTGGAGGCATAACATTTCTATATTAAAAACTTTTTTCTTATTCTAGTGACATTTTAATTTTCTGAAGACATATTAGGTTTAAATATTAGCTGTAAGCTGTCAAAATAACAAAACAAACGTAAAATACATCGTTATGTGTCGGATCTCTACAGAGATTTTCCTGTTATGAATGAAATTTCCGCTACTAAATACGTTTTGGTTTTATTTGTATTTACTGAGATGCACCTTTTAATCTTTAATATTTTGCATGTCTGCCTTTTTGTTTCACCAAATACTTTTGTTTTGTTCCTTTACGGGACCAGATCAGCATAAATAACTCTTCCGCTACATTTGCTTAGACAGGAGATTGAGCAAAAATGCTCAACTTTCTTTTCCCTTTTTAATCTGAAACATCTCTGTGTGCCATGAACCTCCTCTACTTCCGTCCTTCCTGAACTGAGGGATCCCCGCTTTAGTGTTTCCTAAAATAAACGATTAGAGTCTGTACCAATCAATGCGCTTGTTTTATGCATCCTGCAGCTTTTCCTCGCTTTTCCCACAGATCTGCTCAGCTGCCTTCAGGGGTGAAAAAGCACAAAAATTTGAAATCTCTGTTTACCAACTGCTACACATTAATATTTTGTTTTCGTTTGGCACTTTCCAGTTGGTTTAAGTTTGTCTTTTTTCCCCCTTTGTGGATTTGTTAATTGATTCGTCTTAGATTTTTTGGGTGAATTGTGGTCCTCCTGTATGTAGAATGAAAGGCAGCGTTGTCCTTGTCTCCCCCCCTGTTCATGGATCTAGTTACCTCCCTTAAGTGCTTTGCTCTTACTCCAAGGATGACTTTGAGACTTTGCTTGTTTCACTAACTCGTCTTAAATTCCCCTCGCCGCCTCCTAACACTCCTTTTTTCTCTTGCCTTTCCCCTCTCCAGTGTTGATGTTACCTTAAACAGTACCGTACTTCGGACGGGAGAAGAAAAATCGTTCCTTGATTGCCTGGATCTCTCTCCTTCTTGTGATACGCGGTTTTCACGAAACCTGTGCCAGAAACCGTTCGGTCAGAAGTAGTTTTTTTTTTTTACAATTCTGCCTTTGTTGCGTTTCCATTGAAATCCGAAGGATATCTTTAACTTTTCTTTGTCTCCTTCTGTAAAACTGCCAAGCACTCGATTACTTCAGCACCAAAGTCCCCATTGTCCTAGTTCTGTTTGTCTACACGGTTGCGTGTGTATATATACGGTACAGAAACCGGTTCTGTTCTCACCGTCGGCTTTCTTTCACGTCGTGGCCGATTTGTTTTGGGTGTTTTTAATTCGTGGCCTTTCTTTCTGGGGATGAGCGGTCGGTACGTAGTGTAACAGGTGAAAATCGACGAGAAGCCACATTTAACTGGCTGTTAGGAAGTGTGTCAGGATAATGTGGGATCTTCAACTTTATTATATATATAATTTAAATCAGAGCGGGGCTGATGTGGAGATTTTCTTTTTTTATATATATTATGCCTGGATTTGTTTGAGTTCTTCCTCAGGATCTGTTTTGAGTTTGTGAATCCTATCTTCATTGGTGTGACATTTTTGCACTGCCTCATGTATTTTTATTTTTCCTTTTTTGGTTGCCTTGAATTTTAAATACATTGTGCTTCGCCATCATTCGCCTTGAGATTGCTCTTTTGTTCGCTGCACAAGAACATCCTGGCTGCTTCGTTGCCGAACGGTTTTCAGGGATCCTCCTTTTCCACACGATGTCGCATACTAAGAAGCAGATCAGCATAAATCTTACATCTAAAGACTCACTGACCTCAGTTTCACTAGGAGCAAAGCCAGTCAACAACAAAAAAATTATAATAAAAAGAAATTCATCCCTCTGTGATTTCTAGGACCTGTGGTTGTCTACCTACATGAAAGTTGACTGGAGGTTATTTTTTTCTTGCCACATAGGAACCAAAGAAACGTTATAATTCCATCTCGTTTATTTTCTACAGTCATCTGAGGTTCATTTAAATTGGAGATGCAGCAATCAGGCTTCTCCTGGCTGTTGATCCATGTCAAAGGTTTTTGTGAGGTCCAACCAACCTGTTACAACTTTGACAGGGACTTTTCCACACAGATGAAAAAAAAAAAGTGGATACATTTATAGAAACTTAGTTTTTAGCATCTATGCATAAAAAAAGTTTTATTTCTTTGTTTTTAAGCTCAAAAAGCGGGCATCGAGCTACGCATTTATACGTTAAAAGAATAGTGGGATTACCTGGTTTTGATGCGTTTCAGAAATTGGGAGGGAAATCGAGAGGTCATCCAACTCCAATCCCTGTTGGTTGATTCGATGGATCTCTACCCTAAATAAGTTTTTACTTTCTTTTATCCCTACCTGATACGCCAGGTGATAAAGTAAGTACATCCTCTGATATACGAAAGTGTTTACTGGCATGTTTGCTTTACCCCCCACAACGACAAAAAAAAGAATAGCTGAACGAGACTTATTCAAAGTGACACACATACGATCAGCGAGGTCTGCTGCCATTGTGGGAGAGCTTGAGATTGTTTGCTTTCCGCGTCCCGTCATACTGTAGATACACGTGGGCGGCCGCAGCTGCAGGTGGACTGAGAAAAATTTGTAAGACCTCTGACCTTGTGACGCAGATGTGGCATATTTCAAGATGCAAGATGGGGAAAATTGCTGATTTATGCTGTATCTTTTTAATAAATGTGCTATTTTTATCAGTACGAGTTTCACTTTGTTGTCCTTTCTTAATTACCTGTTAACATTGAACACATGTACGTGGGAAAATAAGACTGGTTTATCAGAGAGTAGCCGCTGCTGCTGTTTGTTCAGGTCTTGTCCCCAGCAGCCTCTGATTAGAAGCAGCTTTTAACCATACAGCGAAACTGGTTCATGTAAACGGTACAGATGGACCTTAAACCATATCAGAGAGACATTTGAGTAAGGAAAAATGCCTAGCTTTTAGAATAATCGATGTATCAATGATCCATTTTTAGTTGTGGCGTACATCTTCTGAAAAACCCAAAATAAAGGTTTGTCAGAGGGAATTTTTTATAATAAAAAAAATGAAATGATTTTTGTTGCCAACAGTGTCGGCCTATTAACAGTAAAGGCATTGCACTTCATTCATTTAAACAAAACTGATGTAGAGCCACAAAATATCTATACATATTATGAATATATATTACATAACATTTTTTTTAAAGTTAACAAATTGACATTTTCTGATTTTGGATGCCAAGTATTCCTTTTTTTACTAAATAAAAGTATTTTAGAAATTCGATGAACCTGTTCTATAAAAACAACAACATAGTTAAATTTTAAAAGCCTTTTGTGGATGTTATATACACATTTTGCATAACAACTGACAGAAAATCTCCTGAAACAACCGTTTATCATTGTTTCTACACTCAAAACACCTTTTCATTTGGTTTTTTAAGAGCAATAGTGGCTTGGCAAAGAATACCTTCAACAGAAGGGCTCCACTGATATAAAGAATTCAATACATTTTTGTCTTCAAGCTATTTGATTTATATTTTTAGGTGAGCTACCTAGAGTTGTTTTTTTGTGGTTTTTACTTCCCAAAAGTTGGATGATTAAGTTTAAAATATAGTTTTATTTTAACGACATTTACTTAGATTTCCACAAAAAAAAAAAAAAAAACATTTTTAAGACATAAAATCCAACTTGTTTTTTGTGGCTCTAAGCAAAACCAGGGCAATCGACGACGGTAAAAGTTTCCATTTGAATTTAAAAGGTCGCTGACCCCTATGTTTGCTGACCAACACTTACTTTTATGTAAAAGTACGAATTTTGAAGCACTGACGGGCGGTCCATTCTTTTTCTCTCTTTACCACAGGTGTGACAGGCAGCCTCTGGTTAGGAAGGAAGGTACCAGATGTGGCATAGAGATATATCTGTGTGTGGTGGATTTTAAAACTCCTGCTAAAGTCCACACCTACTCAGTCTCCTCAAAATAATCGTAAACAGACTTTTTATTCACAATAGTCTTAAAACTGCAGTTTTCTGCCACATGTTTTCCTTCCACCCCACTTTCATACAACACTTTAAAGATCCAATCTCTATAGCAACCATCGAAATTAAGAGTAAAACTATAATATTTATAAGTGAATGTGATGAACATTATAATAGTATTACATTTTAGACAGAATTACTGAAATGTGTGTAGTTTTTTAATAATCTTCCAACTTGTCGAGATTTGACTATACATATATACATATTTTTTTTCTGCTGAGTAACAATAAATGTTTTTAAGTTGGTCCGGGAAGCATCACCTTTCCTGTTTGTTTAGACGTTCTCACCACCTTTTCTCAAATAACCTAAACAGCTG
>JAVLVB010000857.1:2002594-2040604 GCA_032876305.1 Orestias chungarensis | reverse complement strand
ATATATATATATATATATATATATATATATATATATATATATATATATATATATATATATATATATATATATATATATATAATATTTAGCTTGCAGAATGTCTATAAATTAAGAAACTTGAAATCAAAGTGCATAATACCTCTAAAACTCTGAGCTGATTTTGAAATGTTTACATTCTGAAAAGTCATTTCATCATCTGTAATATAACGCCATGAAGGGAGCGTGTGAGAGGTGAACACCCCCACTTTCGCAGGGTACTTCTGATTCAGCCCGACTGCAGCCCAGAACCAGGCCCACGTCCAGGGCTGCGATACTGTCGTCGTTCCTTTCATGCCACGCTTCTCCGTCTGTGTCCTGCAGAATTCCTACGGATGTTTTTCCACCTGTCAGGTCCTCATTAGACAGCAGCCTCCCCAGCTGCATGTTAACTAAGCTGTGGCCTCGGCCCCCATCGCCTGCTGCCTCTTGCAGGTGCTGGAAAAGGAACAGGAGGTCCACTTTTAGATCTACAGCATCGCCTTGTGTTGCTAGGGTGTACCTACAAGACAAAGGAACATTACATCCAGGATCAATTCGTTTTTAGCTATCTTGGTGGTGATAGATCTGTCTAAAACAGGAGGAGTAGTTTTTACCTTGTTGGAAAGTTCTGCTTCACCATGAAGGGAATGATTGGGTTAATGTCGAGATGGTGTGGGTTAGAGAGTTGGAGATGAAGCTCTGCTCTCATGACTGCCATCGACAGAATCTCCCTGGTGAGGACGAACTCCACGCCTGCAGCTAGTGGGAATGAAACAAAGCAGTATTTTATACTGCAGAGTCCTAAAAATCCCAACATATTCAGCTTCTGGTCCACAAAGTAACAGTGGAGGATACCTCAGTTGAGAACACAAGTATCAATGTATTTAGAGTGACGGAAAATGACGAAACAAACAGAATCAATTACAACTACACAGCTTTGATCTATTCATAAGTCAAGCATGTTTTTCATCCCAAGTGGGGTCTAGGACTCCCCCAATCTCTGTGGTTGCTAATCCATACAGGATGCATGAAAAATTCATGGACGGAACATTAAACCCAGCTCATATTTATCTGTACGCTGACGATATTGTCCTTTTTTCATTTGCAAAAATCAAGACACTGACATGCTCAACATTGCCACTATTCAGGCTGTTTCTATTCATCCTCACCTTTCTACACAGCAAATACATAAGATCTTACAAAGTATTTTTCATCTAGTTTCCACTGCAAATATACAATGCAAAAACTAACTTACAAGTAACTTGGAATGGAATTGAGCTAGTAATTTTCATTAGTATTCAAAACAAGCTCCAGTATTTTGCTGAATATTAACCTTTTTCCCCAAAGTGTAATAGGATATTAAGTACATCAAGATACTTGGCAATCTATGGAAAGAACATGAAACCCAGGTAGGATTTATATGTGTGCTGATAACATAGGATACTAGAGCATTAACATCCTGAATCCTGCTTTGCTTTTTGTTCTTACTTAAAGACAATCTGTGGTATTTTGGGAGAATGCAATTCTTAATACTGTTTCTACATCACCTGTGGTTGCTATGAATCTTTTGTGTTTTGCTTTGCTGCAAACCTAATCTTATCTTTTTTTTTTTTTTTTAAACGATACTTTGCTTTTTTTAATAGCCCTACAAAATGAAACAGCAGCAGTGTGGTCCTCTTTTAGACCGCAAAATAAGAACATATGCATGTAGATTGTTGCGAGGGTGAACCGACGTTTAGAGATGATAAACATGTTCACATTTATTTGACTGTGAACCCACAGGGGTAGTTTTGGGTTCTTCAAGGTTCTCAGAAAGGCCCTTCAGAACTTCTAGGCATTGTCAATCTGACCAGTGCGGCTTGTGCGGTTCTCAGACAGAAGTTAGCTGCTAGTTTAGCCACCTACCAGTTTGCAGTCACTGATTTGCTTGCCCACTTAACGGCGGGTGTTAAGTGAGACAGTAAGTAAATGAGAAAATACCACTTATTAACTGCAGCTGGTTAATATGTAATGAAAGATGTACTAACAAGTAAAATCAGAGGAGTTTTTAGTACTTTTATTCAATGTAAATCTGAAATTGTGTCAAAGTAAATGTCAGTGTAATAACGCCATTTGTATATATTTTATTGTATATAATATAGTCTTTTTTTTAGGTTGCAAATTTATGCTGTTTGTAGCCCTGCAGTCAGGAGGTCCATGATTCAATTCCCAGCTTGTTTTTTTTGTTGATTTTCTGTATTTTTCCTCTCTGCATGTGGGGAATCTGTCCAGGTCCTCCAACTTCCTCCCAAAGTCCAAAAGCATGACGGTTAGGTCAATTAGTCTTTGAAAATTGTCTTTAGGTGTGAATAAGCGCATGATTTGTTCCACCTGAAGAATGATTATCTGTCTATCTATCTATCTATTTATCTATCTATCTCACTGGGGTAAGAACTGAGACAAGAGGATCCCAAAGTGGGGGCTGGGATCCTCAGGGGGTCCCAAAGTGATTTTCAGAGTCATAATGATGTGGCACCTGAATTGTATGGGTAAATAAAGGCATCACAAAAGCTCCAATTAAATAATATAATGTACCTGATAAAACATAAAGAGTGGAGTGGTTATGTCATTAAGGGTCACCAGTTTAAGAAACCTCTGGGATTAATGTGATTTCTGTCGCTGTTTTCAAAGATCCTTACCTCCTCTCAGCCTACTTTGGATCCCTTTAACGTTCCTGCAGCTCACTCCCTCCTGACAGCAGCGGTAAACCCGGCGGATGAAGCTGAAGAGAGACTTTCCCGGAAAAACCAAACCCCGCGACGGTCCAGGGGGGAAAGGTCGCACGCTGAGCCGCAGCACGGTCGTGTGGTCCTGGGTAGGTGGCTGCCTGCTTTCCAGCCAGGGAGCTGCCAGCTGAGCGCATCGCTCCCGGTGCGTCGTGCGTAAAATCTCTCCAAACCACGGATCTGCGCTGTTGTGCGACAGAAACCCGGACGAGTCCACGGCGCGACCCGAAACTCCAAATCTTGAGATAAAAATAAGAAATGAAGCAATCCGTATGAAGCCTTCAATAGCCATGGCGACTCCCTGAACTCTCTGAGCCTTTTAAATCAGCGACTTCTCTCTCCGCGCTATTTACTTCACTGACAAAGGTCGCAGCTCATCGCTAAGATTTTAAATCCGGAGCCTCCTTAAAGTCCCTGCCCCTCTTTTTGTCCCCGAGCCTTAAATGGCCCTTTGACCCCCACTGCTTTCTTCTAATGCGCCTGCATAATGAGGCGCCCCAAAGCGCGCCGGCCTGGTCCATTCAAATTCAGCCAATCGGCTAATAACCCTAATCGGTCCATGTATGGAGCAGGCTTGTTTAGCATTGGCACAACACTGGAGGGCTGAAAGCAGAAGAAAAGTGAATGTCCACATCTAAAAAACCTTCCTGTAGGAAAACAAAACCTGGCAACAAAAACTGGGGGCCTAAAAATGCCCCTATAGGGTTTAAACATGATGTCACAAAAGCTCATATATTATGAGATGATCATTTTCTGTCATTTCTACAACAGACAAAAACAAACGTTTCCGTTAACACCTTTGTGAAAATAAAGCAAACGCAGGCGACACTGTTTTACAGATTTATTGTTGCTGTAGTCTTCATGTGTTCGGTTAAAGCAGAAAATACAGAAGATGCATTAAAGCAAAGGAAAATATCAGTAGCATGACAACAGTGGGATGTATTTACGGAGTGTAAACTGTATATTTACCCCAAAAAGGAAAGCTTTTTCCTTTTTTACAGTAAAACAATATATACAATTACAGAAACTGTTGCTAAGAGTCATATTTGTATCAGTCATCTTTCAACCACTGCACCACGACACGGTGCCTTGCAAAAGTGTTCACACCTCGTGACCTGCTTATTAAGTCTTTTTTGTAAACTGATCTAGGGTAACATGGGTGCTCCAATTAAAGTTGCAGGTCTCAAGTGGAATGTCTCTTCCAAATTTGCACGTATACTTTTTGTTTTTTTTGTTTTTTAAGGAATCCTCAAAAAAATGAAATAAAACTTATGGTCTGGACTTGGATCGACTCTTAAACCATAAATGACAAATAGTGACGTGAGCAAAGTGCACCGTAAGCTTTCCAACATATACGAGTGCAATATAGTTTTTGAACTAATCTTATCGGGCGTAGTTCAGCAGGAGCCTTTTAATCAAATTCCCAAAATCTGACCAAAGATCTACATTTTTAAAAGGAGTCCTGAGTTTGGGCGTCCTGACGCGGTCCGATCACAGCAGGTTGACCCCGTGTTTCAGGAGCTTGTGCCGGGCCTTGCTGGGCAGCGAGAACGCGCTGTCCTGCTGGTTGGGGATGCAGGAGTTTCTCACAGAGACGCCGTGCTGCTGGAAGTAGGTCTCGTGCGCCACGGTGCGAGTCCCGTACACGGCTGTGCCGGCGCTCCTGTGGCCAAAAAAACAGGGCAAAGCTGTGCAAGCGGACTAAAAAATGTGAGCCAAAGTTTCTTTGTAACCGCCGGTGTGATCTGTGCTTCTTTATTACAAAGCATTAGGAAATATAAAATGTCAATGTTAAGCATAAACCTCTGACACCTTTGCCCACCCCCCCTCCAGTTTCTCCACTGAAGAAAGAACTCCCCCGACTTTAGCCGTGCTGACCTGATAATAGCCTCCTGGAGAGTCTCAGTGTCAAAGAAATGCGAGTGGAGAAGCGACGTGGCTCGGACAAAAGGATACTCCGGGGCTCCTCCTGGTCGGCCAGACACGTTGGCTGCAGAGACACACAATAACAGGGGACCATTAACCTAGCCGAGGCATGTCTGCTTAACAAAGGAATGCTAATCACAGTTTTACAAATTAGCCGTTAGCCCATTCAAAGACAAATATAAACTCCCAAATCCCTCCTCAGATCTCAAACCAGGATGATGGGAATGAGCTGAAAGGGAAAAAAAATATTCCTGGGGGACTTACTTGACAAAGTGCTCTGGACAGAATCGTAATGGGCGTATAGGTAGGGTCCCGCGGCCTCAGGGGCCACAGGAGAAATGGCCCTGAGATGGGCCTCGAGTCCGTTGAGCGACGCCAGGCTGCTGTGATGCTGGACACGAGCCACAAAACCAGGTCTATGTTAGGAAGTCGATCGAAGGATGCGGTCTATAAATAAATACCTTTTTTTTTTCCTCACCACTTCCTCCATGGCCGCAGTGTCACTCGTGAAATGAGGCTGCACCAGCAGAGCCAGCACCAAGCTGTTGACCCGGTGCATGTACAGCGTCATGGGGATCAGGGGGCTTACCGCCGAGCTGTCACAACCACAGGAGCCACTAGGGGGCGGTCTTGTCTCCTTCTCGTGGACTTCAGCCTTCCTGCAGCAGACCTCGTCCGCTCCCGCTGATTTATTATCGTCATGTAATGGATTCTTCCCACAATCAGCTCCTCTGTGCTCGACGGTTGCCTTGCTGGTGGCTTCTCCAGCCGAGGCGCCTCCATTGGGAGTCTCCTCAGACACGGAGCCGTCCTCGCTGGGTACCCGGCCAACTCCATCTCCACCGCTGTGAGCACTGTGACGGGGTGACTCATCCTGCGCTCGTTCCACCGTTTTATCAGAGTTCACTCCGTTTGAAAATGCCCGTACGGGTAATCGAGGCGACGGGTTGAGGGAATCTGTGGCGCTCTGTGATGGAGACGGACTAAACACAGAGTCTTGGGAACCCAACACATACGGGCTGAAGGACGCTCTCTCAGGGGACTGACAGGACGCTGGACGAGACGGCTCCGACTCAGAGGAGGGCGTGTCCGATAAAGTGCGCGAAAGCCTGGTCTTCTTCGGCGGGGCGTCTTTCCCTGGACCAGAGTGGGAACTGGAGAGCGGAAAAGCATATAGTCAAAACTTTTACAAAGAAAAAAACGTTTCCGGAGCTACTTTTAAGAAAGTTTGTCATTAATAAATATGTGTCGCCGAGTTATGGTTTGATTTGAGCAGGATCGCTCATCCCCCAGGGGCGGCTGGAGCAGTTTTAGGTTTTCTGTTGTACAATTGTTGCCATGTATAGCCATGGATCTGGCGTCTAAAAACAGCTTGACAGAGCAGAACTGGGTAAAACTGAAATTGCTGACCCTCTTTTTGCGAATACAGAATGAGCTTCGTTTGCATGGGCTACTGGGTGCATGAGGTGCAGATGAAGATGGACCGTTTGAGCGCCATTTATGCAAATACGGCAGCTTGTTCTGTCATGTGAAGGAAGGGAGAGTCAGTAAAGAAAAAAGAAAACACGCTACCTGGAAGCTTTGTCAACAGGAGCAGATTGCAGCCACTGAAGCTCAGACGGTGTCAGGAACACCGAGGTGGAGCTAACAGCGGCGCCGTCTGAGCTGGGAGTGGTCGCGCCAGGGGACCGCTGAGCCTTCAGAGAAATAAACAACGTTGGTCTCATTATGAGTACAACAGGAACAAACCAACAAATATAATGAGCGGCGGGTAAGGTGCAAAAAAAACACTTAAAAATAGAGGGAGGTTCAGTAAATGAAAGCTGTTTTTTCTCACCTTCCAATGATCCCAAGAATATATATTCAAATCTGGTTGGCGCATTAGTGTCACAGCACACACAATACCAAACCACTCCCGTTAATTGAATTTCTAATCTTTTTTTTTACAGCAGAATTGATCTCCCATGGTAACAGCGATGAACACGAGTCAGACACTGGAATCAAGGTACCAGGGTCAAGGATTTGTGTTTTAAGACATGGGTCTTCAACGTTTTCCAGGCCATATATTCGTAATATATGTAAGTAATGTCTATTACATATGGAGTAATGTAATGAAAGTAATTTCGCCCTGGGATTATTAAAGTATTTCTAATTCTGATTCCTCGTTGAAGGGACAGGTGTTGCGAATGAAACAGTGCCCAGCTTGAAAGAGCTCCTGTGTGTCGCTGAATGTGTGCACTGATGACTGAAAGACATCTTCTGCCTCCATTTATCGGTTTACTACAGTGTGTTGAATTCATGTTAATGTGTATTTAAAGTCACTTCAATTAGTGATAAAAAATTGCACGTGGTGGAATATAAAAAAACAAAAGTAATCAACCAAAACTTTCGTGACCCCCATGCAGTACCTCCGCGACCCCCAGGGGTCGCGGACCCCCTGTTGAAGACATAATTACAATGACAGGCCAAAGAGAGTATCAACGTAACTAGATAATGGAGAAAGTTTATCACCAACTCTAAAAATATGGACACTTTCCTTCAATTTTATTAAGCTACCAATAGAGCCTGGCTACTTAAGCTGACAAGATCGTTACTCAGTTATTATGAGTTTGTTATATTTTTCCTATTCTTTGCAGAACAAAATTAAACTAATCTTTTGAAAACCACCTTTAAATAAGCGAGGTCTTACCTTGGGTGGACCATGTGTTTTTTCTATATCTTAACAGATGAATGATGTGAAGTCAGTCACATTAACTTAAACTAGATGTCGTCTAAGACAAGAAAGAATTCCTACCTTGGTGAATGTTTCGCTCTCATAAACCATGGCCTTCATCGTCAGCTGTGGCCGCATCTGTGTGCTGACAACTCTTCAAGAGACAGAAAAAAAAACGAAAAGTAAAAAATAAAAAGAGAAAAGGAAAGAGGTAACAAGTCTGTTTTTAAAACATCAGCTCACCTTCCTCTGAACAGAACACAGCCTGCTAACACCAGGGGGCCGCGCTGGCACGCCTGAAGGATGAGGGCAGCTTTGAGGAGAAGAAGCGGGTCGACCTGAGAAGAAGAGTCCAGAAAGTTACATTAGAGCAGCAACAGGAAGAAAACCTCATGGTGCGGAGACGGGACACCAGTGATGATGATTTAAGAGGAATTTATTTGTGCATTTATCTTCTTATCTGCACCTCTACGGCGCCAAACAAAGGTTTTCCACACCCTGAAAATATTCCTACTAAGCCAAAAGCTGTTCACATAAACTTAAAAGGCTCGGCATGGAGAGCTTTAATAGCTGGGAGGACCAGTTAACAAACACATACTCCACACATCCAACCTTTATGTAGGAGTTATTAAGAAGAAAGTAATGTTTTCTTTACATAAACCCATTAGAAGCAGCATTTGGTCTAGTTGCTTAGGACCAAGATGGCCGCAGGTGAATCACGGTGGTTAGAGTTGATAGGCAGATGAATGGAAAGCAAAACCTTAAGAAAATCCGTCAGAAGCTATTAAAGACTTTATACTTGAGGTTGAAGTTCATCCTACTGCAAGACGACAGCCATTATCATCCAGATAATCTCACCTAAATCCAGGCGTTTCTCCAAGAAGACCAGGGTAGACAAATCTGATGAGGGAACATGACGGAGCAAGCAAAGGTAAGTACGAGGGACAGAGACGTACGGACGGTTCATTGAGACACGCCGAGAAATGACTCGACACCACCGGTTTCTCTTTCTTTTTCCACCAAGTCATATCCTGTGTGACGCGGCGGCAGCGGCGGAAGACGCGAAACAAGCAGCCGAAAGCAGAGCCCCGACGATGTAGCACTCACGTCGGCCAAGTCTACGGTCCTCACGCTTCGTAGGACGAGGTGCAACGGCGAGGGTCCCGACGAGACGTGGGACAGGCAGCGCGCCCACTCAGCCGCCAGGCGTGCCTTGCTGTTGAGCTGCAGAGAGGAAGCGTGTTGTAACATTTTTACAGATTACATTAAAGACAAGGAAGTGTGTTAATGGATGAAATAAATGGGAGCCAATTAGAGCCAATTAAGGGGAACGAGTCAAACTCCTTTTACAGGGTTAGTTTTGTTTGTTTTTGTCCTGCATTAAATCTGGAGATTGATTTAGTCTGGAGAAGTTTCCCTCCCCCACACCTGATAGCTTCGGCGAACCGAGCCGTTGTAGAAGCGGAAGAGGTCGACGAGGTGATCCAGGAGCTCGCAGACGCTGACAGTAGGGACCTCCATGGAGCAGCCGAGAGCCTTGCAGGACAAAACACTCACGGTCGGAACCATGGAAGAACGAGCAGGAACCGCGCCGGGCCCGCCGCCGTTTGGCAGGAACGCTCACCCAGAAGAAGTCCTCCTGGGCGCGGACGGCGAACTGGCAGCGCCTCAGCCTCAGGGTCCGGACGGGAGAGGAGGAAAGCTCGGAGACGCAGCGGCCCACGCCTGCGAGCTGACCGCACAGCAGGTCCTGCTTATCCGAAGGGGTCTGGGATGAAAACAGGAGAAGCTGAGTCTTTCAAAGCGGGAACGATCATCATCGCTTGGTGATGGTTGCGCCGTTGAGCTCCTCTCACCTCCTCTGGGTAGAAGTAGCAGATCCCGTCCCTGGTCGGGTCTCCCTCTCCTCTGACCTTGGATCCATCATAGAGGAAGAAGTAACTGAACCTGTAAACACCAGCACACGCGTCAGCATGTTGTCTATAAGCTGCTGGAGGCGATTCGAGTGAGAAGAGTTCAAATGACAGGTCAGATGGAGATGGAGGAACTGCGGAGCAGATCAGAAGCAGCTGAAGGAGAATAAACCTGGTTGGATGTTGCCTCCGCGCGTCTGGCGGCTGCAGCTCAGCCATGGGTTTCCCTCAGGAGGTCAGAGGTCGATCATGGGTTACCTCCTGCGGGCTGGGGACGCGTGTTGACAGAAACAAGCAGCGAATCAGGAAGAAAACAACTGTCCCAGAAACAACAGCACAAGAACAACAAGCAGGATTCTCGACTCACAAGCTCGCCGAGGGCCCGTTTTCACGAAGGCTACCGAGGCTGTGAGGAGGACCGCGTCGCTGGAGGAATGCGGCTCAGTCACAAGCGCTGGAAGTCATGTGGAAGTACGGCAAGCGCCGAGGGACAAACTGGCGCGCAACTTAAACGCGCTTCCATCAGAAATCATTCCGATTATAAATATAGATGAAATAAAACATGCGAATAACATCTAGAATCTGTGTTTAAACAATTTAATCATGAGAGAGCTTTGTTTTAACTAGTTGTTGTTTTATACCACAAATCAAAAACAGTATTCTGCTTTTAAAAGCAAACATGTAGAAATAGGTTATTTTTTTAGAATAATAAAACAATGATGAAAAAATTTACATTTATCTTGTCAGCCTGCAAACTTTGCTCATTGTTAGACTTGTTATAACACAAAAATGTGTATTTTTAGAGAAAAGCAGAACTTGGATGAACGTAAACCCGATATATTAGCGATGTCCGATATATTAGCGATGTCCGATATATTAGCGATGTTTAATAGTTTTTTTCGTAATAAAAAGGAGAGAATCACAGAATCGTCCTTGTTTAGCTCTCCGAACCATCAAGATCCTGTTTTCGGAGTTCCATTAAGAAGGCCGCGGGAGCGAGCGGCCGCGGCGTGGACGCGCTCGGTCCCGCAGGTCTGTCTGTGGAAAGCGTTTTAAAGTGGGGCCACGCCGCTGCAAGGAGACACGTGTGGATTTTTTGCGCCACGTCGCGATTTCCGGCCCAACTTCAAATGTGAGGCGCTCCACGCTGCGGATCCGCCGCAGAACAAGCGGGGCGGTCGCGGAGGGGACGCGCAGCAAACACCTGCTTTTATTACACAAGCCAGCATTCAGACTTATTTACTAATATATTTACATGAGGAGGCAGATCTGTATCACAAATTAGTGTTTTAATTTTAAAAAAAATTATCAAAACATCATCATGACATCAAAACAGAAATAAATACAGTCTCACCTACAGCAGTTTAGAAACACAAATAATCATAAATAAAAACGTGGAAGCATGTTCGAGTAGTGTTATTTTCTAAATAAAACCAAACAAAACGTTCTTGGCATACATATGATCAAAATAAAAAATAAAAAAAAAGTCTCAGGATGTCACTTTATACCTAAATCTAGTGGAGTGAGCTCACTACAGGATGTCCACACAATACAACCCATAAAAGAGCTCCTGACTAACAAAGTAAGCTGACCTCTGTTCACATTAATGGTCAAAGGCTATTAAAAAACAAAGAAAACTTAAATATTAGTTCGTTTTTATTATTCTGGTGAAATAGTGAAGAAAATCCCATCTTCACAACATCATGTTGGCTAACTACACGTTTCGCCACTGCTGCTGGTAAAACGCGCCTGGCGGCTAGATTACGATACAACTCCACAGTTGAATGTCATCAGAGGTCAACTCAAAGAATAAAAGCAGCTCAGGGAAGGAAGGCGGTTTAGTTTCAGAAGCAGATCAGTGATCAGTTTTTTTCCGTTGTGAAAAAAATAGTCACAGAAATGGGTGTAATCTCCAAATAGGTGCTGATTTATTAACCTTAAATGCAGTTTGGTAGAATACTGAGAGTCTAAATAAAATGGTAGTCTTGTGCTATAAAAGCCTATTCTAGCCTCTGAGCTCTGAATGTATCATTAATGACTCACTTTTGCTGCAGTTACACTACAGTAGGTTAAAAACAGCAGAACCTCTGACATGGTTACTACAAACCTATCTACCCAATTGCAGATATATACTAGCCCACTTTCGCACTTACTAAAGGTTCTCCATGTGGTAGTAAACTCTGCGCACATTGTTTTTCAGAGGGTTGTGCAGCAAAGCCTATTGAGAATTAAGGGAGAGTTTTACTTTGACTGGACGAAAGCTGAAGACTGAACTTAAAGAAGAAACGGCAAATACAAACGTAGTTAAAAAACAATAACTTAAAACCTCAAAAATATGTTTAGATCTGTTAAAGTTTCCATTCAATCACTGTTAACATTTTTTGAAATTGGGCTTCTTGTAACTTAACAGTCCATGTGAACGTCAGACATATTGGAGGCTCCCTGCTGGCCTGGGGGTTAAAAGCCGCTGGTAGGATCGCTCTGGCCTTGAGTTGGTGATGAGAGCCGTTCATAAACGTTGCCTGTCCTTAATATTGTCCTGTGTAAGGTTACAGTAGTGTAATACATGTATTATAGTAGAAATGTACCACCGTTCCAATCACATCAGCTGCTTATCAAGTAACAGGATCTCATTTTCTAGCTTCTTCATTTTAAGTGCTCTGTAGGCCATCTCTTGGTCCCGATTCTCTATTTCCTTTCTGAGATAACAGCAGTAAAGGGCTTTTAGTTCATCTGTCTGTTTCTGGAAAGAAAATGTAATATTAGTCTATAAAACGGAATATGGGGCCTCGTTATACTTTTTTTTTGCTCACCTCGGCCCGTCTGGGCCCGCTTGTTGCCCCCGCTGAGCTGCTGACTTCCTGAAAGCTGCTGTTCTGCACATCCTTCCAATAAAAGAGGAGACACATATCAGCCGGGGATCACATGCAGGGATAAATTGTCACTTTCAGGTGCTTACCCCGTCGAAGTGAACCTCGCTCACGTCCGTCTCATCGCCGCTGAGGCTCTCTGGTTCCGTCTTTGTTACAGGCAGGAGGAGGACCGGATGGCCTGAGACTTTCATTACATCAACAACATCAAACCAGGTCGCCAGGCGAGGAAAAACAACGTTTAAAATGGGTGAAATCAACTTACCGCTCATAAACGAGCTGTCAGATCCGCTGATGGGGCGGAGGCAGGCGCCTCCAGGAAGGACCTCCACCCTCGTGGGGTTTTCTCTGCTGTGCGCCGCGTCCTCCTCCGCCGAGGCCAAGGATGGGGTTCCTGATCCTCCATCCGTCCTCAGCCCGTCGGCCTGTTTCCTTTTCGCTGTGTAGGAGCGGGTTGGAGAGAAAACGTTTGAGCTCAGATTCAAAGGAGAACAGCTTAATTTGCAAGATAGAAAAATCTAAAAACTGAGTATTTCTGTCTGTTGCTGTGCAAGAATACCTGTTTGGATGATATTCTTGTGTTTGACTTTGACTTGCTGCCATGTTCTTTTGTAGCCACTGTCTGAAACCCTGAGTTAGAAAAAAACAACAACTATCAATCTCATTATTCCATACTGCTTAGATAGTTAAACTATACATTTACATTTTGGCACATTTCAATGACGAACTCCAAGTTTATTAACTTAATAGACTAGTGTTGTCCAAACTCAGTCCTCAAGAGTCAGTATCCTGCATGATTTGATTATTTCCCTGTTTCCTCAATTAAAGCGCCGTTAATTAGCCATTTAATTTATCTGCCTTGGAGCAGAGATACAAATGCCGGGAAAGCCGTGACGACTGAAGCTGCACAGCCAGGAAACAGACCAACAATAAGTACCACAAAATTCTGAAATGGAAATAAAAGCGCCTATTTAGAAGAGCGGGTCAGATTTTATTTGAAGACTGAAGGGAGAAAACTTGATAAAGATAGCAGAAGACTTGATCACTCCCATCAGGATAATGTAATATAAGATCAAAGATTGGACCCAAAGACAAATAATATGAAAATACAATTGCACCATTTATCCAGAAAGACATATAAACAAGAACAATATTTGCTCATCCTAAAAACTTCGTCCTCCAACTATGTGCTATACTTTGTGTTGCAGAAATGATTTACAAACACATCAGACCAATGGACGGATGTGATTATCTTACACGTTGATTTTATCGGCAATCCTCTGCCAAGCTTCCTCCCTCAGCTTGGACGCGCTGGTTGTGTTGGATTTGGCTGTCAGGATCTCTCGCTCCTCCTCGTACAACTTCAGAATGAGTTCTTGCTCCTTGGAGCTGAAGAAATGAGCCCTCTCCTGCTTCTTCATCAGCTGGAAATCTGGCATCACCGCATAATAATCAAATGAGACGCGCGGGTATGCATTTGCTTTCTGATGCTCCCGTGCAGCTCGGTCTTTTCAAACTCCTGCCCTCTCACCTCTGTCTGCGTTCATCATCATCATCATCCTCATCATCCTGATCCGGGTCTCCGCGTGCGATTTCTCTCCCCTGCGCTGCACGGGCGAGCGCGCGCACTTATCCGAGATGTCTCAATGCCGGATTTGGTAATCAAACCTCGATCCAGCTGCAGGGAGAAAAGATGAGAGACGCGGCGAAACGGAGCCGTGTCAGCGCCGCGGGTCGGTCCGGAATCAGTCGCGTTGGCAACGGTTGCCCAGGAGACAAAGCGCGGGGGATGCTGACCGTTGTCACCAGGGCGACATATGGAGAAGCTTTTGTTAACCCAGGATCTTCTAATTCGGCTTAAGGCGCGTTCACGGGAAAGAGGTGGAGTTTGTAACAAAGAGAGTCACATGTAACGCAGCGTCGCGTCTTACGACACTATTAAGATGTTATGCTCTAAATTTCATCGGAGACGCGCCAGACTTTGATGTTAAACCATCGTCGGGGAGCTGATGGATCCACTCTCATGATGAATATCCAACCGACATGTGACAAGTAGAAACATCGGCTCAAAATCCTGCAAATCAGAATCAGAAGGGTTTATTTGTGGTTATTCCCAGGGAAACAATGAGGTGATTTTAGCTGCTTTATCGAAACAGAGCAAAGAGCAGTGCAAAGGAAAACAAATATTCTAAAAGTTTAATAAAAACTGTACTGTAGAAAAAACATCTACATATACCAGGATGTGTAAACCCTAGTTATGTCACTGTTAAAATGCACAGCATGTGTGATAAACACTAGTCACAGTGTATGTGAGGCGTTCAGGGCAACAAAGGCTCTCGGAAAGAAGCGGTTTTTCCGTCTGCTGGTTCTGTTCCTTTATTGCCCTGAAACGCCTCCCAGAGGGGAGCAGTTGAAAGTGATGGTGACCAGGGTGTGAGGACTCCCGGATGATGCTGCGTTAGTCTCTGGGCGGTGTTGATGATCCGTTGGAGCTGCTTCCTCTCTGCTAGAGATCCCCTGCTGAGATGAGCAAACTTAATTATGATGTTGCTGGAGTGCCTGGTGGTGCAGTCATGGATGTAGAGCAGGGGGCTCAGCACACAGCCCTGTGGAGAGCCAGTGCTGGACCTCAGTGGAGAGGACCGGTGGTGTCCTACTCTCACAGTCTGGGAGCGGTCTGTGAGGAAGTCCATAATCCAGTTGCAGGAGCTGATGGGGAGACCCAGGTCTCGACATTCCATCTATGCAATGCATCCATTGTGAATAATAAAATGTTTTAATGCATCCCACCAATGCTAAAGTTTTAAATTAATAAAAAATAAAACCAATTGTTTTAATGTGGAATTACATGAAAAATAATGTTAAAAACTAAAGTTTAACCTTTTGTTTCCAATTGATGTGATTTTAGCCACCGATATCCCAAACCTTGTAAATGTTCTGTTTTTAAGTCAAACCTTATTATATGCATAATAATCAAGTATCCAATCATCACATTTAGGAACAATATGAGAGCGTCTGCAGGGTGTATGTGAATTACCCAAACAAACGTTGAGTTTATTACAACAGTGGGTGAAAATAGCAAACTTTGACATTACACAGCTACGACCTAATAAGCTGGACTGGTTTCTACAGTCATCAACATGGTCCCTCACACAAAGAGCCCACTTGAAACTTATAGAATACAGACTGGGCTAAAATGGGTGTAAGAAAAAGCTGAATAAGTTGGGGATGTTTTCATTTTAACAAGCTGAATGTAGAGAATGGCAGCGTCTGAAGCAAAAAATGTCTGACTGTTTAAAAACGAATTAAAAGCATTAATCAGTGTCTTAAATTCTTAATGTGAGGGTAATGTAAAAAACGTGGGTGGATTTAGGATTTTTATGGCCTACAGTTGAGGTTAGTAGATTAAAAGAATGTTTAATACTTGGGACAACTACAACAGTATTGGTCCTTTACTAGAATAGGAGCAAATGTAACACCTAAAATGCTTTTCTCATGTTAAAAAGGCAGAGCCAGCATGTTTGTGACTTGGTTAGATAAATCAAATTCTGTCATCTTGAATATAAACTCGTGCTTTTTAATAATTTAGTCTTCCAAACAAACTTAGAATCTGCAGCAGAATAAAAACAAAACAGGGCACACAAACCAGTGGATGAAATAGTCATTTTATTTATGTTAGATTCAAGCTGACAGTTGGTTTTACGGTCCAGAACATGGAACTGTTGGTTCAGGTGCCTCGTGTTGAGAGCACAGAGATATAAACAATAAACCTCCGAAGATGAAACTGTAAATATGAGTGTAGTCCAGTAACATTAGCAGAGGGAGCCGTAGAGCTAGTGCTGAGGTCTGGAGGGTTCACTCGTCGTGGCCCTCATAGCCGCCTGGAAGGGCGTTCAAATGCGCGTTGTGGAAGAGGCTTTTGTTGCCATCTCCCCAGGGAAAACGCTATTTCAAAAGAAACAAAAAAAAAAACAAATAGTGGCGTTAAGATCACAAATCGAAGCAGATAATGGGATAAGTCGGTAAAGGAGACCGACTACGACGTCTGACCTTGGTGCGAATGCGGAGGTGGGAGTACGGGACAAACTCTGGCTGAGCATCATGGCTGTGTTCCTTCTCTTTCAAGAAGGTGTTCAGCATGCACACAGCGACACCAGGCAGGGCAACCACAAACGACAGGATCTTCCATGTTTTAGCTGGTGAGAAACGGCAAATATTTTATATACTACAGAAAACATTCTCACTGTACCAAAAAATAAATGTATTACAAAGATCTACACCTGTTAACAGCAAGACTTTAAAATATCAGACAGGAAGCACAAATGCACACTCTAAACAAGTTAGATCAAACTTTATAGTACCATTAGAATAATTCAAATGCTTTCCATTTCATTTATTTTACTTCCTCTAATGATTTCTTCTCTCAATACCTGGAATTATCTGTGCTTTTATATTGCCAAAACTGACAATCCCTCTTTTTCTCAGATAGTTAAAATCTTACAAATATGTATATTTATGTAATATAGCCATTTATCAGAATTGGTTTTATGAGAGAATGCGCTTAAAAGCTTTGAGACGCTTCCGAGTCAGAACGCTCTGGTGCTGAAAGAGATACGTAGACCTGTGTGGAACCGGAAAGACTTTGCAAATTTCAGCCGCTTGATTAAAGCTGCATCAAACAGTTCAACACAAGAGGTCGTCTAAAGTCAACAACTTAAAAGACACATTTCTGACAGTGCGGAAGAACCGTCCAGGGATTCATCCTAAGTGGATTCAGTTTAACCTAACCTGAGATTACAAGTCTTTTTTTTGCTCTGCTTTTGTTGCTGTAATTTACTCTTATTTAATGACTAATATCATGCTTGACATTGATTTTAACTTGGACATTGCATCTCTGTTGTTAGTGATCAGTTTAGAAATTTCAACTGCAATGTTGCGTCGCTGGGTGGAGTTATTAGGATACACTAATCAACTGATGGCTAAACATTTTTAAGTATAAATTGAAATTGTAATTTTTCGGGGAGAGATTGCGGCTTAGATTTCAATCGCGATTTATTTACTTTGAGTCTAGTTTCAATCAATTGCATTAAGATAAAAAACAGCTGGGAGCGGATTTACAATGCTGTCTTTCTTTGATTCTAATTTCGTCGGCTCCGCTTCTGCTTCAGCCATGTTTGAAATTGAATGACTAGCTACACACTGATTGGAGTTGAGAGCATGTGACCTATATACATGTGAAATTATAGACAAAATTCTTATTATTATTGACGAAATTATTGCAGCACCTAGAAAAACCGCAGCTTTGACGATCCCATTAGGGTAAAAACCATAGATTGTTCAGTCCTAAAATAAAAAAATAAATAAAAAAATATATATATGTTGTTTGTTTTTTTACATGTTTCACCTTTTGTCTGACAGAGTTGAACTTTCCACACAGCCCAAAAATATTATGCTTATTGATTGTTAGTGATTATTTTAATTGATATTTTTTAGATAAATTACAGCGTTGCTTCTCAATCATGGACCTCAATGTTCTTCACATTTTTTGATGAGTCTTTGCTAAAGCACACAACAATCAGATGGTTGCATTACATCCTGTGCTGCCACAGAACAATGAAAAACAAGATGTAAAGCAGTTAATACATGCAGCACAATGGTTTCTAAGGAGACTGGAAACAACAGTATTATATTTATACATTTAACTTTGACAAATATAAATACATTGTGACGATTTTTCTGTTGTATCTACACTTTTAAGCTAGCTCAACATATTCATTGTTTCTTTCCAGTATCGCCAACTTAAGCCAACTATACAGAAATAAAACCAGACGAATTTGATATTGTCCTTGCAGTTTAAACGTCCTTCTATCAACATTAACTTTAAGTCAAGAATCTTTGTGTTTTTGATTAAACAAGTCTGGCGTTTCTGGAGGCGTCCAAGGATGTAGCTAAAGCAGCTAATGCTAACCTAGCAAGGTCACTCCAGAGACAGAACCAGCTGTTCAGGACCTTAGTTCGACCGGCTTTGATTCACCGGAACCAGAAATCGTCTCATATTTACCGGACTGCTCGCCATGTCCACCGGCGGCGGCCGCAGCAGAGAGCTGACGCCGGGTTTGGGTCAATGAAGACCTCCACAGCATCTGAGAGAAACGTCCGTAGGCCGCCATCTTCCTTCCTGGAGGACTGCAGACCGGAAACAGTCACTTGTGGAGTAGCAGTCACGTGGTCAGCTCGAGGGTTCTACTGCGCAAGCGTGAGAGCCCTGGCCCTGTTTACACACCTAACACGTCTGATTTCCCCCAGAAAGCATTCAGTTTGGTTTGAAAAGTTACTTTTGGGAAGTGTGAGGAAGCCGAGGAATATTTTGTATGTGATAAAATAACCAAACCCATTATATCAACACACACCATCCAATGTTGGCCTCCCCTTTGAAAAGCATAGTGGTGACGAGCTGATGATGTGGGCTCATTTAGCCTCTCAGAAACGTTGTAATCATTCACTCCTGAACCATGAACCGTTAAAATGTAGATCCTTTTACAATTGCCAAGATATATTTCCTCACAAATCACCTCTGGCCTTCAGACTGAAGTCTCAAAGAATAATATTATACTATCACTGTTCTTTTCAATCAGCCTAAAACTACAATTTAGATAGGGTAAAATGTTTTTAAGGAAATAGATTTAAAATAGATCCAAGAGCAAAACACACAAAATGCGTTTACAGATTAAAATACTAAGTTTTCTATGATTGAAAAGTACATGCTATATTATTTGTAAATTGGCAATACATGATAAAACATCTACATATACTATGTTAATTCAAGTGTATTTTGACTTTACTTTTGTTTTCTCTTTGCAGGTTTGTCAATAGTAGAGGACTTCCAGCACTACCTGGCAAGGAGCAGCAGATAAGTGCCGATTGTTTGGAGGACACCTGGTAGTTCTTATAAATGCAGAGGAACTGGTGAGGTCTAGTTTAGCTCTATGAAATAATAAGGACGTACGCTGGCCTACATAAATACACAGCTTGCAACAGTATGTATACCCACTTGACATAACATTTTGGTACGTCACAACTACAAACTTTAGTGTTTTTAAAGGGGTTTTCTTATAGACCAAAACGCACTAGAGCATGATTTAAAAGGAACCGGGTCAGTATTTTTATCACATATATCCAAAAGGTGTGGTGTGGATAAGGACTCTAAACACACAGCCAGAGCTACAATGGAATGGTTTAGGTGTTGCTTTATTATCCCAGATCCAAAATAATGCAGGATCTTCTCTATTATACTGTGGCAAAATGTGACAAAGATCAAAAGGTATAAAATACTTTGTTAATAAATGAATAAAGTACTAAAATTCATTGATGGCTTCGAAAAACTCTTTCAAACCCCAGGACTAAATTTTAAAGATTTTTGAAAATAAATATCCCTACTGGATTGGACACGTGGAGCGACAGCAGGAGGGCCAGGGGAGCTGGGTGGATGGGACCGACTATAACTCCACCCCAAATGTTAAATGGAAACCCTAAAACCCTAAAAAATAAAATTAAAAAAAACGTGCAAAATAAGTGCTTAAGAGTTTTCGCTCCATTTCGCTCCTAAGAGTTTTCGCTCCCGTTTACTCTGAAGTCCCAACTTTGACTTCTGAGTAAACGGAGATTGTGGCCAGCTGTATCCAACTCTGAATCGCCAATGCAAGCTGTGGAATTACGCCGACTGTAGCCTGTTGTACAGATACAACTGTGAGGCCAGAGCGTGAGAGTAGGAACTGCCTTGTTGATGGGTTTAGACTGTTGATGGTCAAAATGGTGGAAAAAGGCAAAAAATAAATAAATAAAAATCATTGAACCTCGTAAAACATTAGTTAATCAGTGACTGCCATGTTATTCTCTTCATTACAATATGAATACCTTTATTACATAAGACCCCACCACCACCACTGTTTGTACTGTATCTGATATTCCCACTTCCTAAAATTTTCAACATTTTTTCTTATGTTTTGTGTGAAATATTGGGATTATATATTAAACAACAAGTAAGTAGGGTAAACTTTATTTATCTAGGACTTTTTAAGATAGAAATTGCAACAACAAGTGAGCAAAAGGATATATATATACATATATATTAGATGTCATGAAAGTCCGCTGAGAGTTGGAGGAATGGAGTTCCAGAGTCTTGGAGCCACAGAAAAAATAATGCTTTGTCTTTTTTAGTTTTTAGTTTTGTCAATGGGACTATCAGCAGCTCTTGATCACATGACCTCAAGGTCCTGATCAGGAAATTCTGAGACATAGATGATATTTTTATTCATCCAAGGCTCGCTGGGTCAGAACCAGGGTCTTAAAATACCCTCAATAATGAACAGGGAGCTAAAGGAGTTATATAATAACTGGACAAACATGACAAAAATTGGAGGATCTAGTCAGAAGCCTAGCAGCAGCTTTTTGGACAGGCTGCAACCGGCCAAGGGAGGTTTTGGTCAAACATGTGTGTGGTACATATTAAAGGTCTGGACGAGATTTAAAAAAAGCATTTCTGGATGAGAAACACTCTGACCAACTTTGGCAAGATTAGTAGCAGCGGTAATTGTAAGGCGTATTTTCACTCTTGATAGCATTATTCAGTAATTTTATGATATTTCTTTCCACATCTATGCTGAAGACATCTAGTTGTGTCTTTCTTTTAAACTGTTCTGCTCTTTTGCTCTACCGTGCCCTGACAAACTGTAACTTCACACCAAATCCAACAGATACACTTTTATCACCCCCAGTCCTAAACTCACTATACTGGCTTCCAGGAGATTTCAAAGTTCAGTTCAAAGGTCTTTTCATGATCTGCTGGACTATAAATAGTCAGGCCCCAGATTATTTGTGTCAGCCTTTAAGCAAACACTCTGCTGCTTGGACTCTTCAATCCCAAAACCAGAATCATCTGGGTTTTTTCCCCGTTTACTCAGTGAAATATTCAGAGGGACATTCATAGATTTTACAAAGTAAAATTTCAACACTCCCTTTAGAATCACGAACTTATTTGTCTTGACTTTTTGATATACTTTTTGAAATAGTCATTAAACCAATTGAAAGTATCCCATTTAACCACTAGATGGCAGCATTACTAAACACCTTTTTACAAGACAGCAGCAAATTTAACTTTGATTCCTTAGAAATAAAACTTTGGAAACGTTTGCGACAAAAACTTAATTAAAATTAGCAGAAGATAAAAAATAAAATATAGTTTTTGTGAATTTTGTAATAAATGCCTCACTACCAGATTTAATCATCTTAAATCTGCCACTCTTTTTTCTATAATGATACCTGTCTATTTTCTGTAAGGAATACATTTTCTTAAACCCTGAGCTCCCAGTGTGCTTCTGTTTTATTTTGAGTCTCGCTCTCTCTTTAAGAGACGTGAGTAAAAAAAAAAAGATGACCAAACTGTGATTTTGGAGCCAAATTTCTTTACAGTTGGTAATCTGTTCCAATAATGTTGGTTCTTTAATCTCGACTCAAAGTTCACACAGATGAAGTAACTTTAAGAATTAAGAAGAATAGGATTTCACATTCCCGACCAACTTCTTAAAGATTCTGAGGTATGGCTTTTCACAAAACCTTTTATGTTTGTTTTTAATGCCCGATCTCAAAGTTCAGGCAGTTACCATGTTTTTCCCTTAGGGAACCAATTTTATATAAGAAGAGTAAATTTTTAACTGGTAACAACTTCAAATTAGAGAGGAAAACCAAACATCCATCCCCTGTTCCAAATCCTCAGCATGTACCTTCCTGCAGAAACAATCTTGGGGTCAGGTAACAGATAGGTTGTGACTCCACTCTTCACTGAACGAACAATTTAGATGTTCAGATATACATATTTAGTTTAAACCATTCTAGTTTATGTTGAGATGACACATTAAGACTCTAACGAAACATAAGGCGTGCCTTTTTAACGTAACTTTCAACAAATACTCGCAATATATGAAATAAATAAAAATATAAATAAAATTGTGGTTCTTCATTAAATGTCCTTTACTAGATATTTGCCAATAACAAATTTCCTTTCAGTCTGCAGCATTTAGAACAGAAATTGCTCTTTGGACGTAAAAGTTGCATAAATATATAATCATAAATTAGAATAAAGTTCAAATCCAAATCCAATTAAGAATCTGTGACAAGAATTGATGCTCACTGATGCTTTATATCCAATTTCATGAGCTTGAGCAAGTCTCTAGATCTGCAAGGCTAGTAGAGATATTCACATAATACATAAAAAAAATTACATTAATACCAACAAAATGTGGTGGAATTAAGTGTTTATGCAAACAAAAAACATTTTAATTAGTAAAAATTCTGCAGCTTTTTAGTTATGCATTACTGTGGCCTATCATATAAAATCCCAATAAAAAGAAATATGACAAATGTGCAACAGTCTAAAGGATATAAATTACGTTGCAAGCCAACGGTTGCACGACAAACTCAAACAGAGATATGAATTAATGTTTAGAATCATGACACCTGTCCCAGCTATTGATTACTTGTGTATTTATAGTAAATATGCTGACCATAAAAGGTTCGGAACAAAGTTGTGGGAACTCTGGCAAATGCCAGTTATTTATACAGCTGTGTTTGGTCAAACTTTTATTGATACAGCTTTCAAAAATACAAACCTGAGAGATTAAGGGAATATTTTGGGTGCTGGAGATGCTTGCATTGCTGGTCATGCTGACAACTTCAAAGCGATTCTTCCTTTTTTGCAACCAAACCGCCAGACTTTCCAAAAAATGTCTTAAATTCTTGATTGTTTAATTATTTATTTTACTTACAACCTGAATTAAACACTATCAGGTTACACAAAATGCCCCATGTAAGTATAAGTTAGATTCTTCAATCTATGAATAATGTATCTTTCTAAACAATGCTGTTAGATAACCTGTAGTGTGTGCCCAATTTTCAGGTCTTTGAATTTTCTTTTTTTCCGATAAAGATCCTAAACAAAAGTTGCCGCAAATAGGCACAAGAACACTTTGCAAGAGCAAGAGGGGTAGTTAAATTTATGTAGCTGAAAAAATATAAAAACTCCTAAAAATAAGGAGTTACTAAAACTGGATGATGGTGTATGAGAAGTGTGCATATGAGAGCGATCATGAAATGTTAGATCAGTTCATTCCCAATTATGATCTCAGAGAAGCGTTTTTGGATGGCGGAACCAACCACAGATCCAATGTGCAATTATGGAGCCAATATACAACACAAGTCATCTAAAGGAACTTTACAAGAAAATCACTTAATTACAATCATAGATATGATTTATGATTGTAAATATGAGTCAGGAGAATTACTTGAAAGAAGTGAATTAGTTCATCCTGTTCTCACACATGGAAGCCATGCACTGGGATTAGTTGGACCACCAAGAAAAAAACTTGAAGTTCAGTACCTCCCATCCAGGTCTGCTTCTTATGTAACTTTCCTCAGCTCTGCTATCCTTTTAATAGGCGCTGTCACAGATTCCCCCTTCTTCTGATCTGCAACCATGAAGGTGAAGGCTCTTCTCCTGTCTCTCGCAGGTAAGCTTGGCAGAACCTTTCTTATTCTTAAATAACCCACTGACCTATGTTACCATTGTTCATTTGTCCACCTCACTTGTCTTTCTCAGTCTGTGTGGCCAGTGGAGGCCATGTCCCACACGCAGTCTGGCAGTTTGCAGAGATGATCGCCTGTGCCCAGCCTGGTGTTAATCCTCTGGATTACAATGAGTACGGCTGCTACTGCGGTTTAGGTGGAGCTGGAACTCCAGTGGATGATGTTGACAGGTAGGATGCTCTGCCCTTTCAAATTTTGATACATAATATTATTTTCTTTCTTTTGATCAGAGAATAAATCTCTCATGTGCTTCATGTGTAGGTGCTGTCAAGTCCATGATAGTTGCTATAGGGAGAGCAAGAAGATTCCTGAATGTGAGGGTATTTTTGACCTTCCATACGTGATCAATTATGGATTCAGCTGCTCAAACAAACAGGTGTATTGTTCAGGTAAGACTACAAGAGAGTTATGGATCATGATCATAAAATTCATCTCATTTAATCCTTTTGTATTCCTCATTGAATGTATGTAAAACCATCATAATAAAAAAAATAAAAAATAACTAAATTTGACGACCAGAGATTTCAATTTAGATTACTGGGACTTTATGTGATAAACCATCATAAGGTATTAAATAATAATGAAATAATTTTACAAATAAAAGCTGAAAAAAGGCATTTTAAATATATCTTCCAGCATTGATCATAATTTTTTCCCCATTTCTACTTTATTTTTTATAAAAATGTCTCAGATTGGATAAAGAACATCTGTGAAAATCTGTTACCAAGTGTTTCCACAGATTTCCATGTAGGTTTAAGTTCTGATCTTTATTTGGGCCATTTTAACACATTCATGTAATTTCATTTAAACCTGCAGCTCACAAATCAAAAACCAGTCCCTCTTAGTAAAGTTGTTTTGGTTTTTTTAAAGAAAAACAAAGGATTGTGTTGAACCATGAAGGCTACAGAAAACAGTGCGTGGACCTAGCAGTGCATCCATTTGTTTTTGTACATAACTAGAATTTTAACTAAATAATAACAAAAATTGTCAAAAAAAATGTATGTGCATATGTATCCATCTGTATCTATATGTATAGAATATGGCTGCAAATGACTTTTATTTTTGTGGGCTTCTTCGTTTTCTTAGTTTTTCACTCATCTTATCTTTTCCTTTAAAAGTGTCTCCCCATCAGTGTACTAGTTCGGGTTTATCATTTTATTTAGTGTTCTAGTAATTGATAAAAAAATTTATGAAATAAAAAAATTCGATTTAAAAAATAAATAAAATGTCAAACCTCAAAACAACTTTTTACTGTATTTAATAGTAGGTTTTCTTCCTTTTAAACAATTTTTATTTAGGAAGCAACAGCATAGAAGAAATTCTTCTATAGATGACAGATTTTCAAGTGCACCACTATGAGTTCTTTTGTATTTCTTTTCACAAATACTTAAAGCCGCAAATGTTTTTCTTTCACTTCATAGTTTTATCTTCTACTTTGTGTTGGTCTATCATATTTCAAACCTTGTATATTTTTGGATGTAATGTGACAAAATCTGAAAAAACCTAGAGTTGTGAATTACTACTTTACAGCTGTTTTCTTCACATATTGCTAACATTGTGCAGCAACACAGAAAAACTGCATAAGAAGGAATTTTCCATCTGTTCGTTTGCTCTACCTCCTGATTACCTAAGCCCGTATCCTCTCACTGGTTCCTTTTTCTCTGTGTTTTGCAGCGTCCAATGATAAGTGCCAGGCCGCCGTGTGTGAGTGTGACCGCGTGGCGGCTCACTGCTTTGCTCGCTACACATACAACCCTGATAACAAATACCTGGATTCAAAATTCTGTTAAGCTAAGGAGTGCATTAACACACAGAGCTCAAAACAAAACAGTTTTCCTCCCAATGTTAAAGTTTTCTTATTTACGAAATAAAGACTTCAGTTCTCATAGAAAATAAAAAATAAGTTGAACAAACTGGTTGTGCTGTTGGTCCAACATTTATTTTACTGTCATTATTTCTTAAAGCTACAGATCACTTAAGTATCTAAAGCTACTAAAGACAGAATAATGCTTCTTTCTTCAGCCTTCAGCAGTAGCAACCAACTCTGTTTGCTGCTGGCATCACAAATAATCAGAATCAAGCACCATATGATCTTTATTTCAAATTGGAAATAAAGATTATGGTTGTTTTTGATTAACGGTGCTAGAACCTAACAATCTCTGGCTGAGATTTCGCTCATCGTCCAGTTTGGTGAGGTGAGCATTAGTTGGAGATGCAGCCATGAGATCCATGGTAACTGTGGAGGCGCTGCAGACCCACAGCTCAACGGGGAGAATCCGTTTGCAGACAGCAGGTTCACAGCTAAAATCAATGCATGTGGCAGAGGTAGAGCAGGCACCCCATAGGTAGAGGCTGTTAATCGATGATGTAGCTGTAATTTTAATCCCAACCTGTGAAACTTGGGTACGTGTCTTTACCACTTCTTTCTTTGCATGTTTTATGTCTGAACCGAACAAAATAAAAGGCCACAAAAACCTTTGGAATCTCTCTACGGATGCTCTTAATCCAAAGTAACTGAACGTAAGATATTTCTGTCGACACTATAAAAATGCCAAGCTGTTGGAGACAAACATAAAAAAGAACGCAGATGCAATTTCTTTGACAGTTTTGACTAAGGCAAACGTTTAGTTTATTCCTTTTTAATTACATGCTGTTTCTGTGTGTTTTAATAGTGGATTGTTCTAATGTAGCTGAGGAGCAGAAGAAAATCCTGGGAAGTCCCCAGATGTCAATTATTTACACAACTGTGCTAAGTGCTGAAAGATTATTACACACTCGGCTAAACATCCCAATGCTGAGACTTCGGGGAGACCAAATAGGACAACATGTTTTGTTCAGGAGTGTTTGAGGACAATGCAGTCTCAACCAGTTAAGGAAAAGACAAGGACAATTTACAGACAAGTGAAACAGTTCCACGTAAAAGTATTGAGATAAGATCCATGCTAGCATAACATAAATTTAGGATGAGAAATTATTTAGACAAAAACTGCGCAGGACAAAAAAACTGATTTAAAAACAAAGATATTTAGGCAGAAGACTCAAAGTCAGCCTTAATTTACCCAGTTGCAATGAAATTATTACAAAACAACCCATAAAAGGAAGTATAAACCAGGAGACACACGTGGGAAGAACGGTGCCTAGGCTGCAGGGATGGGAAGGCGCTACTTTCGCGTTATCCCAGAAAGGTAAGTAACAGCGACAAGGGTAGATGAGGAATAAAACAAACATGTCCTTGCCTAAATATATATCTCTAATGGAGGTATAGATATATGTGCTGCCTTTTGTAAGTTTTTTGGATCAGCAAGGTTACAAATTGCATTAAAGCATCCCCTGGTGGAAATTTGTTATGTTGTTTGGTGACACTAAACTAAAAAGAAAATAGATCCAAGATGGTGGAACGCAACACCGAACAGTTTATGGAATTAAGCTGATTATTATCTTTATATGTTGTGTTTCGACAAGATTTGTTCCTAAGTATTGGTTAATGGTGAAAATAATAATTTTCTCTTTGTTTTATGAAACTGTGGTGTAAATAATTGTAAGCTGAAGTTATTTAGGAAAGTTTTGTTTTTTTTAGCTTGCAGCAAAAATTGCTAATTTGCAATGTTTTTTTTTTGTGCTAATACTAAAACCTTGTATGTTACAGTTTACGATTGCCAAAGTGATGGCAGTGGTCAGAGGCCACTCTTCAATAAACAAGTAAAAAGAAGGAAGTTTGGTTATTGGAGCGCCGTTGTCTGGCTGTCTAGCGGCTGAAATAATTGAAAACTCAGGGCGAGGACAGCATAATATAAAATCCACATCTGATGGAGAAATCAAGTAGAGTAATCCAAAGTAATCAAAACAAATAGGTGAATAAATAAGGTTACGTTTAATAAGCTTTAAGAGGTCTCTGGTTTGGAAAATCCAGTCACAGTCTTCTCTCAGGTGTGATTCTTCTCCAAATCCATCATTTTGGTTGATTTTGGCGGCCAGTGTGGACAAAAGAGGTACTGTTTTGTCTGAAGGAAGATTGCATTTCCCATGAGGACCAATGCATAGCATAGTAAAATCCTGATCTTCCGGTCACCTGCAGTTGGATTGAAGTACATTTCTGTTTTCCATTGACTGTGTGAAGGATGAATAGCGATGAGGTGACAAATCTAATTGTTTTTTTTTTGATACGGACCCCATCGGGCCATGACATCTAACTAAAAAAGTTAGGAAAATCTTTTATGAAGGTAGAAAAGCTACCTAGTGTTGCTTTAAAACGGTCTCTTATAAGAAAAAGTTTACCAATCCATTAACATAAATTTGTTAATGTCAACATACTTCAACAGATTTACCCGCTTTTCATTGACTCCCTGTGCGGCACAGGTTGTCTGTTCAGCAGCTTAGGCTGAACCTCAGAGGAGATCTTTGGCTCCTGAACTTTTGAACAACTTGCCTTCTAACGTACGGATTTGTTCACTTCAAATTATATATTTTTTTTAATGTAGAAAAAAATATGCCAATGGAACTATTACTTGTTATCGGTATTACTTAAAACAAGCTCATATATCTAGCTAAAAGGTTTATTTTTACAGTAACAAGGAAAATCTTCTCAAGGAAAAGAAACGTACTTGCTGAAACACACATAGAACCGTCATTGACATATTCTTTGTCTACAGGAAACTAATACGATGCTAGTCCATCCTCTGCAGTTACTATGTCCTGGAAAGACTTTCCAGGATGTTTTGGTTTGTGCATTTGTGAGGTTAAACACTGATGCTGGATGAGCAGGTCTGGCTAGCAGCCTCTGCTCTAGTTTATAGTAAAGGTCGTCAACCAAGATGAGATCAAGACTTTGTGTATGCCAGTGAAGTTCTTCCACAAACTGTTCCAGCAAAGGCTTGTTTCAAAATATCTAGAAATATAGAAGTACTTTGGGTAGGACTTTGGAGCTAAGATGGAAAAATGGTCAAACGATACTGCATGTCCTTAAACGGCAAAATAAGGCATGTAATTCTCTCCTGGCATGTCTCTACAGCTTTGGACAGTAGCACTTTACGCCAAGCTTTGGGTTTCACTGGGTTATGAAACACTTGGATCAACTCCTTCTATTAAGCTCTCTGCATGCTGTTCTTGAGCTAATCTAAACACTGTGGAATATGCTGTAGAGAGTAAACTGTAGATTGGACTGCACATAAAGCATCTTATCACATTGAAACTCTGGAATTCACGTTTCTCCAGTCGGTCTGAATCCCTAGTGCTAAATATTACACACCTCTGACCATTGAATGCCAGAAACACCAAGATTTAATGATCAGCATATTGTGCCCTATATGTTTTACTTGGTTTTCATCTCCTGAGAGATCAGGACCATGACCCAACACATGTGATCGCTCCAAAGGGAACGCATCAGGACAGAGCGGTCCAAGCGAGATAAATGTTGAACAATTTACACCTCCCACCTCGCTCGTGGTATTTTATCTGACTTTGCTCAGCTCTGTAAGCTGCCACAAAACTCCACATCCTTTTGACTGTACCCATGGCTCTTCTGCTGCTCTTCACTGGTAAGCCAGCAACATTCTTAAATAACAGTTCCACATTTTGAACTCGTCTTTCTTTTGCTTTCCAGCATGTATGGTCAGCGGAGGATATCTTCCCGCAGCTCTATGGCAGTTTGGGGAGATGATCGCTTGTGCCCAGCCTGGTGTTAATCCTCTGGTTTACAACAAATACGGCTGCTGGTGCGGTTTAGGTGGAGGTGGAGCTCCGGTGGACGACGTGGACAGGTGAGCTGCTACGCAGGTGCGTTCTTTGAGTTTTTTAGAATGAATCATTTAACGCATTCCCGTTTTCACCGCATTTTTAGGTGCTGTCAAGTCCACGATAAATGCTTTGAAAACAGCAGAAACATTCCTGGATGTGAGGGTCTTTTTCACCTTCCCTACATTGTCGTTTATGGGTTTAGCTGCTCAAACAAACACGTTTATTGCTCAGGTAAGAACAGCAGGGAGTGATAGTTTAGATTTTGAATAACTATGCTTCCCTCAATGATTTCTCACTTATTAAATGTTGAGATTTATTTTGCCACATTTTGGTCCATCAATTAGGAATAGTCATACTTTGCCAATTTAAACCATAATGTGTTTTATTTATATACAGTAGCTAAAATAAGCATTCAACATTTGTCACAAAAAAACAAACATGTAAAGCTTTGCTGGTTAATATCTTCTGGCTTTAAAAAAGCTCTAATTGAATCTCATTATAAATTGAGCTGTTCTGTGAAATCATCAAGAGGTTTGTTGGAAATTAGTGAACAAAGAAAACAGCAAGTCAGGTCAGGGATGGATAATATAAATTAGTGGGGATTCATCTTTATAAAAAATTTAGGCAGGCATCGATGTTCTGTATTAATACTGGTAGATATCCGATATTTACTGATATTTTTTGCTGCATTTTGTAACCCCTCCCTTTTTCTTTTTATAGATCTGCTAAATATTTGGGAGACTCTATTATTGTTATTTTTTTCTGTTTGTAGTAGGCAATAATAAGTGCCAGGCTGCAGTGTGTGAGTGCGACCGTGTGGCGGCCCACTGCTTTGCTCGCTACAAATACAACCCTGAGAACAAGCATCTGGATCCTCAACTCTGCGTCACCTGAGCCGTATCACTCACACAGAGAAACATGTAACACAGCTGACATCCAAATCCAATGTCTTTTTTGTTTCGGTTTTTAGAGAGAATGTAAAATAAAAGATGTGTGATCTCTGGTGAGTGGTGAGGTTCTGTCGCTGCAGTTTTGATGTTAGATCGTTTTACACAACTACTAGTCACAATGTTAAATTTGGGGGCAAAGTTAAAACTTTTATTACGTTTGGTTTTGATTTTGATACACGTACACCAGAGGTGATGTGAATAGTAGCTTTGTTGAACACCTGAACCAGAACATGCCTTTCAAACATGGGAGGAAAGTCATCCGTTCCTGCTTTATTTGTTGAAATGTTTAGTCCTACTTTTTTAGCTTCTTGTTTAGAGTTAGTGCACGGCCTTTTTAGCTGTAGGTATTTTTGTACAATTGTAATTACATTAAACAAAAACAACTTGGCAAGTGAGTTGAGAAGTGGACAATCTTTTGGGCAATGCAAAAGCATTATATGCATGCTTGGATAAAGTGCCTATGAAAAGTACCCATTTTTTAGGATGTTCCATGAATCAAATCAAGATACAATCACATAGAAATGAACAAAATACCAGATTGAGGTCTGGGCTTTGACTGAGCCACTCCAGAACAATCTAAATTTTGTCTGCAAACCATGTCTGGAGTCGTCAGTTGTGTTGCCAGAAATGTTCTGAAGCCTTAGTTCTCCATGTCCTGCAGGATGTCCCTGTATTTTTCTCCCATCATTTTATCTTCTACAATTACAAGCCTATCAGGCTATACTGCCAAGAAGCCTCCCCACAGTTTGATGCTGCCACCACCACGCTTCGCAGTGGCGATTGTGTGATTGTGATGAAGTGCAGTGTTTGGGGTCCCTTCAAACGTAGCGACTTGTCTGATAGCAAGAAAGCTCCACTTGGGTCTGATCAGACTGAACAACTTCCTTCCAGTTGACTATGGAGTCATTTCAACAAGCTCTAATATAAGGTTTCTTCATCAGTGGCTTTCTCATTGCCGTAAACCTGAAGAACCAGACCAATCATTGTTGTATGCAGAGTCTTCCATTTCAGCTTGTAGCTTCTTCAATGTAGTCCTACGTGCCTTAGTGGCCTCTTTCAAGGAATTATTATTTTTTTAATCCATTGACTTGTACCATCTCTAATCTGCTCAGAGTGTTTTATTCTTTTCATGCTGTAATTGTAGCCAAAACTGCTGATTAACCAATGAATAGAGCATCCAGACACCATTTACTGACACTGAAGAAAGTATTAGCTCAAACATAAAAACAAAAAAAAACAGTCGGTCGTGGCAGACGGCTGCTTGTACTGAGCCAGGTTCTGCTGGAGGTTTCTTCCTCTTAAAGGGGAGTTTTTCCTCTCCACTGTCGCTACATGCATGCTCGGTATGAGGGATTGCTGTAAAGTCAACAACAACACAAGCTATTGTTTCTGTCTGCTGATTCAAATGGAGTGAATGTTGCAAGTCATTGACTTGATGAATCTGCTGGGGTTCCTTAGATTGGAAACTTTTTCAAACTGATTTGTTTTGATGTATCTTTGATTTTAATTGATTTTCTAGTAAAGTGTCTTCAGACGACATCTTTCGTAAATTGGTGTTATATAAATAAACTGATTCTTGAAAGGGGTTGAACATTTATGGAATCACTTATTTTGTGTTATGTGTCCTTTTTTTAGAAATTACAGAGATGTTAAAGTTGCTTTTTTAAATATGTTCGTGTAAAAATATCAATTTGGTTGATTTGCTGAAGCAATAAAAGGATAAAACATCCAATGGGGTGACTAGTTTTTATAGGTACCGTTTACCTTTCAAAGGTTACCAGGTTATTACTGTTTGTTTTACCTCATATTCAAGCAAAAATATCAAGTGTTGAGTGTGAATGTATTCAAGAACGTTAAAACTGCATGAATACAACAAAATAGAAGATAAATAATGTCCCAAAGTGAAAATTTGTAGGTAATCCATTTTCCCAAACTTACAAATCAGGTCCCGTTTTCTTCCTTACTGGGCTTAAGACTTGTGTTTTAACAAATTACTGAGTAACCAGGCCGTGTACTGGTGAATTGTATCCAGAGCATGGGTCGAAAAAAGTTGGTACAAAAGGATCCAAAACATCAAGAAAATCTTAAGTGGCAAGAAATTTAACTTTAGATTTTTTTTTTTTATTCACACACTGACATCATGGAATATTGTAAAAAATTGTGAAAATAGACAGCTTAGTATTAACAGCTTGATAACAAAACAAAAATAAAAATCAAGGAATTTTCAGAAGATTTGTTAAAAAAGTTTTGGTCCGGTTTCTGACAATCTTTGTAAGTAGAACATCAGAGCTCGACTTGTGAGCTCCCCAGCATTAAATGGGCTTGTACAGGAGAGTGGTCACATACTTCTTTTTGTACCGGTGAGTCGCGCTGAGAACCATCACCCCATCCTAAAACACAGACGCAACCAGAGTTTCACAATTTGCACTGAAGCATTTCACGATTCCATGCAATTAAAAAAAATATATATACACAACTGTAAATGTTGAGTAGTCACGTATGCAAACAAGAAGAAATGTTTTTACCTTGATTGAGAGCGCATACAGGTGGTTGAGCATGACATGGTTCGGCTCTGGAAGTAGTGTCGGGTCACACTGAAGGAATGTAATTATTATTTCTTTAATTACAGTAGTTATAGGAGTCAGTTTCTAACAAAGGAAGCAACTTTCAGGCTAGTTGTAGACTTACAGAGACTCCCGTGTCCTTGTTGAGCAGCACTTGAAGCAGGTGGGGCGGCAAGAAAGGAGGCTGTTTGATCTTGTCTTCTGGCTTGATAAGGTATCCATCCTGGTGGTAGGGCCCGGGCGGGGAGCTGGACAGGTCTGACACACATTGAACACATTACCAAATTAACAGATGCACTGATCATAGCTGAAATTACCGAAAATAATCGAAAGTACCCAATACACACAATAAACCATACATACAACAGTTTAATAAAGCGAAGAAGGGGATCTGTTAATCACTTAAGAAACACAGCACAGATCTCCTTCGTTTAAAGGAAGAAAACTACTACGGCTGTGCCACATGTTAAGTGTTTTCCATCGGGCTGTTTAGGTTTTTAGTGTTTATTTCCATAAACAACAACACATGAGCTGTTGTATCTTCAAAACTCATGCCGTTTTTTAGCCAAAGTAGCTACCTTGGTGTGGTCACGTCTGTCCATGAATAAATGTTTTCTGGTTCTGTTCACTGAATTAAAAACAACAAGAAAAGGTAGTTGATAATAACTTAGTACGTTGTGCTGTGTCTTTATTTGGTCCGTATATTTTTGAAAGGCCTCACACCAGTGAAAACTTTCCTCTAACTGTTTTTTTCCAAGCAAACTTGCTAGCATGTTCACCCCTGTTGTAGAGTTTTGCTGGTAAGGATTTTAAACAAAAGACAGATTTTTCTATCGTTTACAGTCATGTGAGTTGGGAACCTAAAGTACCTCCCTCCACAACTAGGATTTTACAAATCTAAAACTAAGAGTGAATGATATTTTTTTATTTTTTGAAGTAAATCTGAATTCACTTTTACAGGTGCTGCTAGCACCTTATAATGTGATTAGGAATCAGGAATCCGGAATCAGGAATCAGGAAACATTTATTGTCATTCGCAACACATGGGGTACATGAGCACAAACGAAATTACAGGGGTGACGAAGACCCGTAGCTGCTGCACCTGCGGCGCGCTGCCTCGTGTCCTTAAGGACAAGGGAAAATGACACATAGGGAAAGATGAGGGAAAGCACTGTTTAATTAGCACTGTTTAATCATGCATTAGCCTTTGTTTTCCCTATATCATTTCAGTCTACCTTCTGCAATTTCCCTCTGGGATTAATAAAGTATTTCTGATTCTGATTCTGAACTCTCAGACATCCACAAAGACATTTCCATGCAAAAAAAGGTTAAAAATTCAATGTTTAGTCTTCCGGTTTTCCACTGAAAGTGTTGCACTCTTAATATCCTGCAGCCTGAATATTGGCAACAATTACCAAACGGTGAGGAAATAAACTTTGAGTTTTTTCTCCTCTATAAGACCAATATCTTTTTGCATCTTTGGTTCAAACTCACATTTAGTAAAACATTTAACCCCAAATGTAATCATTTTGTGAAATTTTATTTAGTGGACTGCATTTTAATTATGTAGTTGCTGTTTACCTGACATGTCTGTTGAAGCCTGGGAGTCGATCTTGAGGGCGTCGAAGACTTGAAAGTCTGTCTGATTCACCTGTATGATGTTGTTGACTGTGCCAGTCCTGGTAGTTATCACGGGCTGTTGGAGCACAATCAGGAATTTGGTACAGGAGAAGGGACGATCAGATAAGATTTATATATGATGAGGAAGAACTGTTCCACATACGTGTTCAGATCACCTTGAGACACTCTACTCACCCCAGTCGGATCCAGAGTCCAATGTCCGTCAACGCAGAACTTGTACTGATGTTCCCCCTCTGGTAGGTCCACAATAGCCACAAAGTTATTCTGACTGTGTTTGAGAAACAGCATGTAATATTTATGAACAGGATGAAGACAGAGAACTAGTAAAGTTATAGGTGAACGTCTAAAAGAGCATGCATCAAAGCTTAGCTACCTCCTGTTGAGTGGGATTTTGGTGGCCCAGTTGTTGAAGGAACCAGAAACGTAGACTTCCTTGGCCGACCCCGCCCATCTGAACACGGTCGGCCTGGCCTGAGTTGGATCCTTACTGTCGCAGTCGAGGTCCTGCTGCCAGGCTAAAAACTCCTGTATGTCCGGTGAAGCCTGGGCCAAATAAAAAGACATGGGGATACAAGATAAGGCCACTGCTCTGACACCAAAAATTTCCTCTCTGAACGGTGGTTTTTTGGGACATATTTGCTGTCAGACAATTTTGCTTCGTGTATTTTTCCCCATCTTGTAAACGAGCAAAACATCAGCTCACGGCTACCATCATAAAGTTCATGCAGTAAGATTTCCCTTCACTGTGGCAGACACGGACAGCTTAGGTGTGCCAGAAATAAACTCACGTGTTAAATGAATAACTGCACATTCAAAACTGCAGAGTCACCAGACCATCTGACCTCCAAGTGGATTCTGTTGCATCATCAAGTTTTCCGCTCATCTGTGAGTCTGAGCCTAAATTTGAATCCACAAGTCAACTTTGTCTGGCATGGTGTGGCACTGAAGGACCCCTCATCTGCTTGAAAATTTTATTGTTGATGAACACACCAATACAGCTCTTACAGTGAACTAGGACTTGACTCAATTGTTTTCATAAAAACTAGCAGACCTCAACAATATTAAAGAGCGGTGTTTGCTTCACTTTCATAATCTAGGCTCTACAGTCTTTAGCTCATTGGACCTTCCACAATGGGTCTTAATAACTGCCTAACGACAGCGGAGCCCTGGATATTTGCGGCTTAGTATTTGTGGATTTTTCTGTGAATTGCACCTCAAAATTATCTGTGGAACTCTTAAACTTTTACAGATTTAAAAAAAAAGAGAAAAGAAATGCAGCTTGGAAAGCTAGCAGGAATGGTACTTGACACGCTAGTGGCTGTCATTTGCAGATCAGCCAATCCCAGAGCAAGATTTGTGTTTTTTGGGTGGTGATTGGCTGTACCCTCAACAACGGAGATGAGTAGCACCGTGGATGTTAGCATCTTTTTTGGTGCTATAAGACTGTCAAAAATGACGGTTATAAGCATTTCCAGAGGGAGTCGCAAGACTTCATTGATTTAAGCTTTTCGTGGCCGGCAGTGATCAATCAGTCCAACAGACACCAAAGGTCAAATGTATGCTTTTAACTCAGATTTAAAAAAAAGCTGATTTTAGCAATCTTAATGAAATAAATGTATTGCCTGTCCTCAATAAAGAGGAGTCTGTGATATATTTTTACAGCTGATTTTTCTTATGATTAGCTTGGCAGAGATACATTTTCAAATCACTTTCCACAAATATTATTATCCAATAAAAGAACATCTACCTGTACTCTATGTGCAAAATTTGTTTTTATTTAAAATCCCTAAACATATAAATTCAGAGCAAAATGACTATAGCACTACTTCCTGTCTTGAGGTACCAACACTGACAAAAGGTGTGGGAATAAAGGACAGTGACGTCCATCCATGACTAAATATTTTATTAACAAACCAGATTTGAATGCATTCAAATCTGGTTTGCTACTAAAAATATTTTTTTGGAGGGCTGTAAGTAATAAATATATCATCAAGTAATAATTTTAACAATATTATAATTATAATATCACAGGATTTATTTTAATGATTTTATTTGACAAAAATTATATTTAATCATTTAATCTAATAATTTAAAAAGAACATTTTATTAGTTATAGACATGTATTTATATTGTAAATTAAATGGTAATAATAATACAATACAGCCTTGTGTGTAATAAACAGTATGTATAAATAATATATGCCACAGTTAATTACACATAAATCTGCACAGTTAAACCCGTGCATCCTGAGAGTGGATAAGAAGCTTTAAAAGTGCATACATCTGCAAATACGAACATCCCACTGGAAAGAGATTTAAGGAGGATAATTGAATGCAACACGCAGCTTCTGCAAGATGCATTACTCCTATGATGACCACAGGGGGCGGTACAGAGATGTGTGCAGTAGCTATAAAACAAACAAAACAAAAACAAAAGAACACACTTTTACTGTGACCGATGAGAGGCTGCAGATACAGTGCGTGTAAAGGTTGTTTGCAGGAACACAGAGCTCCCAACATCCTTAGCACGAGGCCCTGATTCCTGCATTCCTCCATGTCCCCTGATCTGTTGATCTGGAACACGGGAACCTACCTTGGGATCTTCCCTGTTGAACAGCTCAGCGTCCTCCGTGCTGTCCATCATGATGTTGGGCCGAGCCTCCTTCCCTCCGGACGGCCCGTCTCTGAAGGACCTCTCGCTGCTGGAGCGATCGCTGCCGCTGTTGCCCATCCTGACACTGCCTGCACCGAGCAGCGAACCGCCGCGATGCTGTCAGAGCCGAGCGAGAGAAATAAACACGGAATAAACAAACCAAGAGGGTGGAAGATGCTGCCTGCATGTGTTTGAGCTTCAACTCTGTCTGTGAAGCGGAAGTTTCCTTTTGTTTAAAAAATAAACGCATTAAAATAACATCTGGAGCACACAACAGTGTGTCCTCCCCCCTGTTTAGCGTCCTTATCCTGCAGCTTTCTCTGTGCTCGCCCTTCGGAGGAAACTTGAGAGCGTGTCCGAGGGAGAGCACGCCTCTTCCGGCCTGCTCTGTCTTCTTTAACCCCTTCCTGTTCGGATCTTGCTGATTTTAGTTGGAAATGTAAAACTCTGTTGCTGTTTGTCACCAATGTTGTTTTTGTTTAGGTAAACTAAAGGGTAGAAGAACATTTTTTGAGTGTCCCTGTTTTAAAATATTTAGCTTAGCTCTGTGTAGGTTATCTTGGTTTAGCTTAGCTTAGTTTGGTTTAATTTAACTTAGTTTGGCATATTTTAGTGTAGCATAGCTTGG
>JAVLVB010000857.1:1988624-2002494 GCA_032876305.1 Orestias chungarensis | reverse complement strand
TTAGTTTAGCCTAGTTTAGCTTAGCTTGGTGTAGCTAAGTAAGTTTAGCTTAATTAAGTGTTACTTAGTTTAGCTTAGCAACGCTTAGTTTGGTTTAATTTAACTTAGTTTGGCATATTTTAGTGTAGCATAGCTTGGCTAAGTTTAGCTTAGCTTAGTAAAGCTTAGGTTAGTTTAGCCTAGTTTAGCTTAGCTTGGTGTAGCTAAGTAAGTTTAGCTTAATTAAGTGTAACTTAGTTTAGCTTGGCAACGCTTAGTTTGGTTTAATTTAGCTTAGTTTGGCATATTCTAGTGTAGCATAGCTTGGCTAAGTTTAGCTTAGCTTAGTAAAGCTTAGGTTAGTTTAGCCTAGTTTAGCTTAGCTTGGTGTAGGTAAGTAAGTTTAGCTTAATTAAGTGTTACTTAGTTTAGCTTAGCAACGCTTAGTTTGGTTTAATTTAACTTAGTTTGGCATATTTTAGTGTAGCATAGCTTGGCTAAGTTTAGCTTAGCTTAGTAAAGCTTAGGTTAGTTTAGCCTCGTTTAGCTTAGCTTGGTGTAGCTAAGTAAGTTTAGCTTAATTAAGTGTTACTTAGTTTAGCTTAGCAATGCTTAGTTTGGTTTAATTTAACTTAGTTTGGCATATTTTAGTGTAGCATAGCTTGGCTAAGTTTAGCTTAGCTTAGTAAAGCTTAGGTTAGTTTAGCCTAGTTTAGCTTAGCTTGGTGTAGCTAAGTAAGTTTAGCTTAATTAAGTGTTACTTAGTTTAGCTTAGCAACGCTTAGTTTGGTTTACTTTAGCTTAGTTTGGCATATTTTAGTGTAGCATAGCTTGGCTAAGTTTAGCTTAGCTTAGTAAAGCTTAGGTTAGTTTAGCCTAGTTTAGCTTAGCTTGGTGTAGCTAAGTAAGTTTAGCTTAATTAAGTGTTACTTAGTTTAGCTTAGCAACGCTTAGTTTGGTTTAATTTAGCTTAGTTTGGCATATTTTAGTGTAGCTTAGCTTGGCTAAGTTTAGCTTAGCTTAGTAAAGCTTAGGTTAGTTTAGCCTAGTTTAGCTTAGCTTGGTGTAGCTGAGTAAGTTAGCTGAGCGTAGTTTATCTTAGGCTAGTTTAGTTTAAGCTTTTTCCTATTTTAGCTTAGCTTAGTTTAGCCTTGTTTAGCTTAGTTAGTTTAGCTTACTGTAGTTTAGCTTTGCTTACTTTGTTTAGTTTAGCTTATGTTTGCATAGCTTAGTTTATTTTGGTTTAGGAGTCACCATTTATAACAACTCCTTAGCTAAATTAATTACTCAAACACCATCTAATTTACCTTTGCGGTAACGTATTTTTGATTTGATTGTTTAGCGTATCTTAAGTAATCTCCTAACAACTCTATTAAACTTAGCAGTATTATGGTCATTCTGTTCAACTTATTAACTTAAAGCTACATTTGTGAATAATTATAGTCTACACATAGCAAACAACTGTTTACTTTTCGCTTTTGCTCCATTTTGACCAAAGTATTGTCTCTTTAGAGTCTGCTACCATCTTAGTCGTTAAAAAGAGGTAGGAAAAAACATGTCATTTTTTAAAATTGGTCAGCAGTCTGAATCTTCCAGTTTAAAAAGCTAATCTTTGTGAGTTCTACAAACAAGATCGAAAGAGGTGGAGGAAACTAATTTACATATAAGGTAATTGCAAAATAAAGCCACAGCTCAAAAGTGAATTTTCTGGTTAAACAAAATTCTTTGGTTTCATTGAAGTTACTTGTAGTAGGTGGAGTATCCAGAGATTTTATTCAAGTAAGAGTAGTGATACTTTATACCAATACTACACAGGTGAAAGTAAAATGTATAGCGTACTAAAACTATCCTGTTAACCACTGCCCAGCTTTAGTCAGTGAGGCAGACACCCTTTCTAGTTTCTAGGCTTTAAACATCCCTTTTTGATCAAGTATTTAGATAAAACCAGAGTTTAGACTATCCTTAGCTACCCCTGTAGCTTTTAGTAACTTATTTTACTATACACTTTGCATAGTTCGTCTTTATTTCAACTGTTAACTTCACATGTATGTTTCAGTTTATTTCGCTCCATAGAAGCTACACCTGGTCGGGCGTTCTGTTAGCTGTGACACCTTCATGGGTGAGTTTATGCTGGGAAAAGTTCAACACTGTGCCTCACCTGCCATTAGCCTTATGGAGTCGCTTAAGTTTTTCCTGTCCATTGTCACTACATGCCTCCTCAGTATGAAGGAGGGTTGTAAGGTCAAAGCAAGCTCTTCTCTACTTTTTCTGTATGGTGGTCCAGGAGGAATGAACGCTGCAAGCTAATGAGTCGAGTCCATCTGCTGCCTTTCTTTAGATAAATTTTTTTTTATTAATTTGAATAATATAAGCACCTGCTATACACACTGAACTCAATTAAAAACAATTAGATTCTTTCTTTATTAAATTCATTATTCTTTCCCCTTTTTGTTATTGTCTGCTACAATAGGATGGAGCAGCTCAGTAGTTTCTATGTTTTAACACAGAGGACTCTTGTGAGGCATTCCCATGGCTATCCAGTTTCCAGGGTGGGACTGTATACACTCCCAACAACGATAAACAGTGTCCTCAGTAGTTCATTGAAGACCCGGTCATCCTTGTCTTTCGCGTCCGGGTTTGTAATTATCACTGAATTGCGTGCAGTCACTATCCTTAACCCGTTGTTAGATTTTAGTTCATTTTTATGTACATTTAATGCTTAATTCTACAATACACTAAAAAGAAATCTGAACATGTGTCTTTTTTATTGGAGATGGGATCAAGATGAATCCATTACTGGTTTTGCAAATAGTGTTAATCCAATAAGTGAAAACTAAAAAATGAAAATATTAAGATCTGTGTATAGGTTAATTTTTCTCTCATCTATAATTTGTCTCTTAAGACAAATTAAGAGTCTCTTAAGACCGCCACTCGGTCGTGGGAGATGGCTGCTTGTACTGAGCCAGGTTCATCTGAAGGTTTCTTCCTGTTAAAGGGGAGTTTTTCCTCTCCACTGTAGCTACATGCATGCTCGGTAAACTTTTTCAGACTGATTTGTAATGATATATCTAGATTTTACTTGATTTTCTTCTAAAGTGCCTTGAGACGATATCTGTTGTAAATTGGCGCTATGTAAATAAACCGATTCTTCATTGTTGAGTTACAAACTAGTTTTTTGTCCTACCATCACAAATACATGAAGCTTAAAAAATTACTAAAGGAAAAACAATTACTTAACATGAGAGTTTTTCTCCTTCACCAAATAAACATACTCTTATGAAAGAAAGTTTTCTTGATTAAAAGTCTTTTAAATTTCTTCACCTGGCAGGTCACTAGATTTGCCTACATATTATGCATACATGAAAACTAGACGACCAACTTGATCTAAGTCCTGGTGAAAATAAGTGCAGCATTGTGATAAAATGCTAATGTAACTTTAAACTGAGGGGATAGAACAAGTTACATAAAAGCAAGGTAAGTTTATTTACAGATGATGTGCAAAGATGAAACAAAGTGCGTTAAACAAGAATGGAGAATTAAATCATAGAAGCCTTTACTAGCATTCAAAATATATTAAGTAAATACAGAATTAAACAAAAAAAAGTAACAAATCTGTTTGTCACTGAAAAACATACATTGTACAATTGCGTAATAACTACAGCATGAATTGGAAAAAGAGCAGTTTTAAAAAGAGCTGTTTGTCCAGCAGAGGACAGCAGAGTAACTCAAAGTCATTTGACCTTGTTAGAGTTTACCTTCGGCCTCCTCTCTCTTTCTGTGCTTGTTTGTGACAGCTTCCTGTCTCATATAGCCCAGAATCAGCCCTGGAACAAGCTAACATTGAAGTTTTTGGTTTCATCATTACAAAATGTATAAAAAAAACAAAACAAAAAAAAACATACGTCAATATCAACAGAAAAACATAAAAAACAATGTAAGTTGTTTGTGTTTTTACCGCTAGATATTTTGAGTGAAATAATTTCATATCTTAGTGATTAAGGGAAGGTTCTTAAAGAATCGTACGAATAATCCTTAAAAAGTCTTTTGACCATCCCCGAAGTAATCTCTGATGATGGAGCATTGCTGGACCAGGACATTCAGCCTCTCTTCACAATAACTAGTAGTTGATTAAATGATAATAATCTTATTCTAAATGAATTCATAGTTTCTGTCTATCACAGCCTTCATTGAAAATGCTGCATAGAACCTTGGTTCAAATCGTAACAATAAGCTTTAGAGATTTTTTTCCCCCCACTCATGTTCATCTTAGTTTGCATTCACATTTCTGATTCCTCTCGGTGGAAATGGATTTGTGAAAGGGGTTTCCAGGGTCAAAACGAATCCTTGGGACTCCATGTTTGGCTGAATTTAAACACAAGCCTGCTCTCAGCACATTTAGTATGAGCCAGAGCAAGTATCCGATGTAGCTCGGTCAGATAAGGCCCAGCAGTTAATTCACATATCTCAGGAATATTGTTGCGATTATCCTTTTATCTTTCCCAAATCTATACATGTGGACAATATAAGAGCTTTAATATGAAGCAAATGCTAAAATGGAGTAGAACAAGTAAATAGATGAAAAATTTGTGCAGAGTACGCCAATTCATTTTTTAAATTCCAGTAACGATAAACAATTTATATAATACAATTGAAAACAAACACTTTTGTTAGACCCAAGCCGTTTTAGCAATTTTTTAGCAATTCATCTGCACATATCTCAAACACCCAGTTGGTCAGGACACTGAGGTATATACACTGAACGCAGTTCTGCTGGAGATGCCTTCCCGTGAAAATGTAGGTTTCCTTTTCACTGTAGCTACAGTCATGCTAAGTATAAAGGGATTGCTCTGATATTAAAGATTTGACTCAGTCAACTGTCCAGTATCACTACACCCTCATTTAGGAGGAGGGACTCGAAAGTGTGTGACTCAACAGGCAGAACAAATTGATAATGACTAGCATTGTTTAATAACTGCGCTGAAACTGGGACATATGTAGGTCAAGGTCACGGTCAAACTTATTTATATAGCAAGTTTTCAACTGGCTTAAGCCTATAAAAAATGCTTTTTAAGAAAAAAAATATATATTAATAGGCAGACCAAACAGTACAGCTTATAGGAAAAAACGTTTTTGATAATTGCTGGAGGCAAGTTTATAAAAACTTTAAAAGAAATTTGCACATCTTTGGAAGAAAATTGTTCTCAAGAAGTACGTTAATACCCAGGAATGGAAACCAGTGGCTGTGTGCTTGACGTCATGCTTCTTTTAGTGTATAAAAGGGAGGAATTTAGACAAGTAGGATGGGGAAAGACTAAGAAGTAATTTAAAAATGAAAAGTAGCATAATTTAGTTGAAATTAAATAAGGCAAATAAGTTAAACTGAGACCTAAGTTAGATAGAAAGCCAATGAAGCCAAATAGGGTCTGGGGTAATAAGCTCATATTGGTTCGTACAAGTCAGGAGACGAGCAGCAAGCTGGAGATGCTAAATAGAGGATTGGCTTCATCTTGGCTGACTGTCCATTATGAAAAAAGCTGGATTGGACTACTGCACTCATCTGCCTACACAGTTTACGGTAACTTTGAAGGTAAACACCAAGGTTGATTTTCTTGTTTTACTTTTTTTAAACTAACCAATAAAAACTGAACTGGAGTCTTTTCCAGCCAATAAGGTCAGATTAAGCTGTAGATCATGAAAACATGAAGACATCAGAGGGGACAGATACAGTGCAAACAAGCAGGACCCATCATTGAGCCTTGGGGGACACCATAGTTAAGAGGGGCTGTTTCTCTCATTCAGTCACTGTAAGCACTGACTGGAAATTACTTTGAATGTGAAGTTAGAGGGAATTATATGTTTCCGTCTATACACCATTATTTGTTTTGTAATTTTTTTTCAGCTTACCCACAAACAGCTTTTTTTTCTTTGATTTAAATGAATCACAAACACCCATATCATCTTATTTCTTAACTTTCAGCTTAACTCGGGCAACTTCCAAACGTAAGCCAGACAGAGCATCATTACCATACAAATTTTATATTACTTAATATTCAACACCCAATACACAAAAATTTACCCATTTAATCTCCTTCTCCTACAGGCTTTATATTAATAAACAAATAAATAGATAAATTATTAATTCAGCTTTAATGATGATCAAATTGATCATTTGTGCAATTACAATAAACCAATGCTGCTTTTTTTTAATTTTATGTTTTATTTGTTGATAAATTGTGGCACTAGAGCTCAATAAATCAGAGCTCTTCCATTCAATTGAGTTCACAGACTCAGCTATGCTTGTTTGCCAGATTTCGTTACTTACAAAAGAGTTACACTGATTCTTTACATCTTTGCACGTTTCAAATTCTCCCTCCAACATAATTTCCAAAACAGAGGATGGTCAGAATTAAAATTTTTTGAGAGACTGCTTTAAAAGCTTAAGCTTAAGCTGAGCTGTTTTGGTCAGAGGCAACAATGTCGTTGGTAGCAGCAAGTGGCAGCAAAGGCCAAGAGAATAAACAAATGATTTGCTCCCGTCTTTTGCATCCAGCTGCATTTGTTCCACCTGCACCTGTGTTCGCCCTTCTTATTATCTCTGAATCATATCTGTGGACTGCCTGCATGCCTCATCTTGTTACTCAAAACAACAGCTGCTGTTTGGATGTCAACGACGGACATGCTCGCCCGTCTCTGGCAGCGTAAAGATGAATATGATGTGTCAAATCACAACTAATGCTCTGAGGTCTCGAAAACCCTGCTGGCCATAAATGCAAACCAGGAGGCTGAAAGGAGCCAGATTTACTCGAGTTATTGACGTATTACTACGCTGCTGATGTAACAGGAGATGGAGCACTTCCCTTTGCACGGATGACACGGTTAAACTCTTGGGTGGCACATAAATTCAAAGCATATATGATATTATTGTACATCAGCTGGATGCTAAAATTCAGCAGGACAGCTCAGAACAGAAAAGATGCATAACCAGACCATTAGGCAGAAAATCTGGTGTTTTCTTAACTGGAAAGGTGTGAACAGCATTTTAAAATGATCTTACTTCTCTCCAAACTTTTACAGATATACAAATATTTCAATTCATCTTGACTTGTTTTATGAGCTCGCAGCAAATGACTACAACAAATCACATCTATTCTTTCAAATGACTCCGATACGCTAAAGAAAAACCGTCTGCCTTTCAGTCTTCGTGTTATTCACCACCACAGAGATAGCCAGAGCCATAATATTAATGAGCCATGCTAGGCAGGAACAGGTGATTGTGCTGAGATGGAGGGAGGTCCTCACAGGGAGGGATCCCCCCGAGCTTCTCACGCTTTAAGGCGAGGAGGGCGTGGTGTTCATGACCATCTGCAAACATCCCACAAGACCGGAGAGGTAGAGGGACAAAGGCATGGAAGTGAGACGCTGGGAGACTGTAGGTATAGGCAGGGGAAGGAAGGCAGCGGAGCAGTGATGATGGAGGAGAGGAATCAGCCGGTGGAGAAATACGAAGGGGAGGCGGAGGCTGAGCAGCACAGAGACTCGGAGGGTTCACTCAAAATAAGATATGTGAATGGACAGAACTGCTTTATAATGAGAAAATTACACACATTGTTATATCAGGGATCTGTAGCGCTTATAGTTTAAATGAAAATCGTACTTAGAAAAAAGAAAAAAACTACAACCCTGAATCAGAGAATGGGAGGGAGGTGACAAAAATAGCACAACACAATCAAAAACTGACAAATGAAGTTATTTGAATACACAGTGGTAGTGCCCTTTAAAGTTACTCTGTGATTTTATTTAGCTGCGTCTCTGAAAATAACTGTGAGGGAAAAAAACATATTCCCACAGCATGATGCTGCCACCACCATGTTTCCAAGTGAGGATCTCCAACTTGCCTCGCAGAAAACTGCAATTGGGACTTCTAGTTTTCTTTCAACAGCTGCTTTCCTCTCACCAACCTTCCACAAAGCCAGATATGTGAGGTTCACAACTAACATCCATTTGATCCACGTGAATGTATTTATGTGTAGACACACATTTATTCTGGCAAAACATTTTGAAAAAATGAACTTTAATTTCAAAGTGAAACCTGATTTCTACCACTATATTGGCAATGAAAAAAATGTTTCACATAAAATAAGTTATTGCACCAAATAGTTCAAGTCAGTATTTAGTAGATGCAACTTGGTCTGCAATCCCAGCAAAGACTCAAATTTTCCACTGTTCTTTCTATAACTTTGACTGGTGAAGAACTGCTGAAGGTTGAAACTTATTTCTTTCTGCATCATATAAAATATACTCAGATTTGCCTGGATTGTTCTTTTGTCTCCATGCTATACTGGCAGCCAGGAATCTCGAAAACCAGTGAATGCACCTTTTGTACTCAAGTGTCTTTATAATATATTCAATTGAGACACAACCTCGGACACGGGTGATCTCTGCTCTAATTATCATGTGTGTCATATATCTTTATTTTGTCATTATGTTGTCAAAATTGGTTTTAATTAAGCCAAATTTTGTAATAATTGATTTCTAAAACAATAATAATGTTAGAGTTTTAAATAGTCACTGTAAAGTAGAATGAACCAGAATCCACTCCATGTTTTGCTGCTACTAAAAATTATTAAAGAACTCAAATCTACAAACGTTTTATTGGAACAGTTTTTAGTTTTTTTTAATCATCAGCCCACAGGCCAGACCAGCCAGTAAACATCAGCGGTGAGCTTTGGCATATTCTGAGGCTCTGAATTCGGCATTTTTATCATGTATAAGCCATGATCATCAAATATAAAAGAAATAAGACCAAAAATATTTAACTGTGTGTGTAATAAATTCATGTAATATTGGGATCTCACTTTTCTGTGAGTCAAAAACAGTTTGTAGCTGTAAAACAGGCTACATTCCTCCTGGGTCAGATTTCCTTCTTGCGGACCGACCTTCACCTCTGACCTCCATCTGTTTTGCTCATAGTGTTTTTACTGCTTCCTATAAACTGAGCTTAGCAGATGCCACTTTATTCCCACATTAGGTAAATCAATTGCGATTGATTAGATTCTACTTCTGTTGTTTCTTTTAAACGTAGTAAAGATGAAAAAAAAATTTAGATAAATAAAAGTAAACTAAGGTGAAATGTTTTTAAATAATTTATTAGGAATTTTTAAAAGTTTTTTTTTTTTTTTTCTCCAAAAGGAATAACATGACAGAAAAAAAAAAACTAAATCAGAAAAAGTTACAGTGTCGACAAGGAAGTCATTTCTCAGTGAAATGTTTAAAAATATTCGCATGTACAGCGAGAGAATCGAAATGTAAAGCCTGGTTATATTGTAGATCAAGATTTTTTTTTTGTGTTCGCCTAAAACCTAAAGAAAAATTATTGTAACCATGAACGGCCGGTGCTGCGTCCTGGTAGCTCTTGTTTTGGTCTACAAAACGAAAAGAGGTCACATCGCTACAGTCTGTGACCTCCAGTGGATATGCAGTGCTGGATGGTGAGGATGGCGTGGTTTACCATTCAGACCATGATAAAGATGTTAAGGTAATAATAACAAAAAAAAAAGGAAATCAGATTAATATTTCACATTTTTGCAAATATCCCCCAAAAATGCAGCTCATGGTAACATTAGAAACCAATGTGTTTCAAACAACATGACATGTTCACACAAACATCAGCGAGTCCTTCATTTTTCCTCCCTAAACAATCGTAAAAAAAAAAAACGACATGATAAAGTAAGAAAACAGCGTGTTTCCTGACATAGAGGAGTGTTTTCACACTCATCTCCCCAAAGTATAAGGTGTTGTTCCAGACTCTGAACTCCAAAAAGTAAAAGTGTCTCATCTCGGAGGGAAGCTGTCGTTAAAAGACTCGTACCGGACACGTGGCGTTGCTAATGTCCCGGGACAAACGCCGCGTAACGGCTGGTCTAACATAGACAGAAAATCTGAAGCGCTCTGGATCTCCGGGCAGGAATACAACACGTCAGTCAAGATTTCCCCCTTCTGTAAAAACATAAAATAAAAAAAGCCTTCCGACCTCCTGGACACTACGATCAGCATCGCCCTCCCGCCTGGAAATCACTCGTATTTACAATATTTTACAAAATATTACAGTCTTGAAGGCTAAGGAAGTACAGATGTAGCCACTTTTGGCACCCCTGGTAGAAAATATGTAAAAATCCTTAAAAAAAATATTCACCCGTTGTCGCAGTAGAATAATTTCACTCTCGAAAATCCCAAATTCTTAATCCCACATTAAGAAATAAAGTGTTTATGAAATTAATAACAGTGGCATCGATATTGGTATCTCTGAAAATCTTGTTCAATTGAATATTAGTAGTTCCTTTTTTTTAAAGTGAGAATGATGGAAGAAGAGGTAAAAATCTCTTGAAGCTCACTGTTAGACCTCAGTTTAGAGCATCCATTAGATGCGATCCACATGCACACCGGTGGAAAAAGAGTGGAGGCCTATTTTCCCGACCTAATAATTTTAGTGAAATTACAGGTGGGATCTTTGTAAATTTTGAAATTATACTACACCAATAACAGATGACCATACTTTAAAAGATTTTGTTCTCTCGATACCTTAGCGGGGGCCCAATTTGTTCGCACGGTTAGACAATAATTAGTGTAACAACTCATGGTTAAAACCTACCAAGATATACAGTTCCCGGCGTAATGTTCAAGAATTAGTATCACATGTTGACATTCAGTGTAAAATAGAGAAATATACGTGTCATTTTACAGCTTGAAACAAGCATGTTGGAGACCTAACTAGTCTTCTCCGAGTGAGATCGCTCTGGAGAGGACAGAAATAGCTAGATATAATACAACTACAGACATAAAAAACAGCAGGATAAAACGAGACAAAAACAACAGAAATACAGCATTTCAATGTGTTTCTAAAACATGTAGTGATAAGCATCTTTTTTTTTTCCTTCTCAATTTGCGATGGTTAGATAGAGGTGGGGTAGAGCGAGGTGTGGGCCGGATGTGGCAACACCCTGCGGGTCGAGGCGAAGGTTCATCAGCCACCCAAATAAACAACAAAACCAGCAGGAGGAGACGTGGACCGAACAGAGACGGGGCCAGATCAGCTCAGACGCAGCTTCAACTCCTTCCAGCTCTCAGTCTGCGGATCTGCACTGACACACAAGGCAGCCGGATTACTCACAGGTCGGCTGAACCGCAGCCGTCTAATGTGTTGCGCGCCCTTAGGAGAGACGGGCGCTAGCGCCGCGGACAGACTCACGCTCTCAGTGATAGCCGTTAGTGAAGGCGGTGGCAATCAAAGGGCCCTGTGGGAGCAAACATGCCAGGTTAGGGTCTTATTGTTAGACGGACGGCGTCTTAAGTTTCATCTGCTCTAACAGATATGCTTAAAATGGTTATGTTAAACAAAAACAATACAGAAAAGCAAGATTTTTGTTTTTTTAAAGCATTGAACTAATTTTAAACCATCTATAAAGTGCTGAGCTAAGCTTTCCCGCCCTTTTAAAAAAACAACTAAAACTCTATAACCCCGGCCCTTTTTAACAGAGTACCAAGACAAAACCTTGTTGTCAAAAGTCCACAATAACAAGGCCTGGTTAGAGCCCGGCTAGAAGCCCGAACTCACTATCCGAAAATGTTAAACATTGTGACAGTGTTTATTCTGTGGGGATCATGCAGACTTAAAACTAGGCTAAAAGTTTATCTTCCAGCAAGAGAACAGCTAAAGCAGCAAAGGTACTGTTGAGATGACAGCATATTTATGTGTAAACAGTAGTTGTACAGTATTGAAATATGAAAAGAGTTCATAGGCAGAACCAGTGCTTCTGTAATTTCAGTCCGTGCTCAGCAACAGTTGACCCGTTTCGGTCTGTTAAGCAAAGCCGGACGCTGCGGAGTTTTTGAAAAGTGATGCCATCTCAGAGCCAAAAAATAAAAATGAGTATTGAATGACAGATTTTAACAATCTAATATAAGTTGTAAACGGGCCAACAGCTGGTTTTAGTAACTTTGAACCCCCTTCTTCGTGCATACTAAGAAGGAAAATCAGCAGTCATGATAACTCACCCCCAAGCTATGGCTGAAGCCGGTGCTCGGGACCGGGCTCGCAGCGCTGAGGTAGCTGCTCACAGCCGACTCCTGGCTGGCGGCACCATAGAGGTCTGCCATCGGACCCGGGCTGCTTGTTCCTAAAAATCCTGCTGAGCGAGAAGGGTTGGAGCCTGGAGGGAAAATAATACTGCGTCAGCGCTCGACTATCCAGTAATTACAGCAAACAACATTTGACCCATTTCAGCGGAGCAAATAATTAAATAAATACTGACTAGAGCGATGAAAAAGCCCTTAAGGCGCAGAAGTGGTTCACAAAAACACGACTTTCACAAACATCTACCTCATAGCTCCTCATTTACACGATCAAACTCGCAAAAAAAATTCAGTGCCTTGCAAATGTATTTATAGCACTGGAAATACTATACATTGGTTTTTAGTTACAACCACAAATCTCAATGTACTTCAAATGCATTTTAGGTGATTAACCAGGAAAATGAAGCAAATTATTTAAAAGCAGAAAGAAAATAACAAAATGATTAAATATGTTTAATACATAAAAGCTTAGGACGGAAATTTAATCATTAAATCTGCTGTAAAAAACTTACTCCAACATTAGTTGAAATTGCAGCTACAAGCATTTTGGTGTATGTCTCTACCAGCTTTGAACATTTTTGATGATCTTCAATAGTTTTTGCAACTCAGTTTAGGCTTAGTTTGATTGGATAGAGCATGAAAGCATTTTATGTGTTGGTAAAAAGTTACATTTTGCTGCTATCCGACACAGATTGAAAATCTGTATTTGTATTAAAAAAGAGGCGGAGTGCAACTTCGAAGTTACATCTTCTGGATGCAGTGGGATTTATTCAAGCGTATTAGAAAAAAGGTTTAAAAACCATGACTTTTAGAGTTGAAAATGTATTTATATTGGAGTGAATAGTTTTTTTTTTGCAAGGCACTTCTGTGTTCTAGGAAGAAAAATGTTCCACCTCTAACGACTGCTGCCGCCGCCGCCGCCGCCATCGGTCCGTATGCTGTGAGAGGAATGGCTGAAAAACAAATAAAGAGAAAAAATTAACGCCATGCATCCTGGTTCTGAAAGGCAACTGCAGCACAGCCCATGGATCTCACTCCAGTGACCACAAAATCCACATAATCACACAACAGGTCATTTTAGCAGACAGTGGCAGAGGACCTGTGGTGAGGCCGTCTCAGCGACTGTCGTCAGTGCTGCCTTCAGATGTAAAACATGCAAACCAGAATTGATGATGTGATGTTGCCGACATGTGGAGTAGCAGACTGAGAAGGTGCTGCTTGTAAAGTCCAGAGGAGGGAACTGACTGACCTGTGAGCTCAGGGGGGTGGGGTGAAGTCAGAAGGGGAGTCCTCTCTAAGTGGAACTCTAAAACAGAAACATCAGAGTGCTGTTGAGACACACACCGCCGACAACACGCCAGCAAGGACAACACGCATACATGGGTTAAAGCAAGGAGGGGAGGAACTGAGCAAACAGAGCTTCAGGAATGCACAAAGCAATTGAAGGATGGAAAGATGCCCCCCCAACAAAAAATAAATGAAGTGGAGCAAAATGCGTCCCAGTAATTATTCCAAAATAACAAGAAATTAAATAAGTGTTACCCAAGCTGGAGACGCCAAAACGAAGTGAGTGATTTCATATTTAAAAAGGAGGAGGTCTAATTTTCTTTGGTGGAAATCTAATTTTAGGGTTATTTCCCAGATGACCAGCGCATGTTCTACTGCAACAGACACGCCAGGACGCACGCACACACACACACACACACACACACACACACACACACACACACACACACACACACACACACACACACACACACAC
>JAVLVB010000857.1:1977581-1988524 GCA_032876305.1 Orestias chungarensis | reverse complement strand
CGATATGAAGCCGCTCTTGTTTTTTGTTTTTTACGAATTTAAGAACGACGTCAAGCAACGCTAAGAGCAGAGATGAGTGGTGACCAGACATTTAGCTTGCTCTTCTCCAATCTGTCTAGTGATTATCACTCTAAAGGCTGATTTGTTTGCTCTATCACAAAGGCTAGAAATGTTTAAAAAGGTGCAAACGATAATAATCATAAATCTAATTATGCAGGACATTTGAATGTGAATCAAAAGGTCCTATTTTTTTTTCAGACCACTGAACGCACCAGGCTGCCAGGTTGACAAAAGGTCGGCGTTACTGAAAGAAGAAGACTCCAATTATCAGTATCAGGCGGATGTTTAAGAGTTGTACAAAGATAAATTAGTAAATCTATTTTGTTTTTCTATGTTCTGGTTGCAGATTATTCAGGCTGTGATGGAGCGCGCACACTAGATAGAGAGAGAGAGTTTCACTTAAAGCAAATAACAGCCGCCTCTGTTTTGTCAATGTATGTCACAGAGAGTTCAGAAAATACTGACACCCTGTTTTTTTTAATTTTTAGAAATCTATTTGAAATAACGATGCCGGTTTAACACGCCAGATCTGCAATCATTTGGGTTTGTTTTAATAAAACAGCTTTGTCACACACACTCAGCATGACTTCATCTCTAGTATAAATGATTAATGATTGCTAACAGCGGCAATGAGGGGAAGGCATTTTTAGAAATTGTTTATTTTTACCCTGATACATTTCTTAAGTAAGATTAGACTTAACCTGGCAGAATTGTCATTTTAACGTTGATTTTTTCCCACCATTTGTCCATTTTTCATCGGATTATTGTATCTGACATCAGCTTTTTTTTCTTAATCTACAAGGAAACATAATGAAAGGACAATCTTCCATCTCGCAGCACTAAATAAATAATTCATGTCTTACATTCACATGTTTAGATTTGAAATTACAAAATGACAGCATTCCTTCCTTAAAGTGGTAGGTTCAGGGAAATCTGGCCATGGAGCTTTATATTGTTGGGATAAATTCTGCCAGCCACTTTAAATTGTGAATACATTGACACTGGATTATAAGAATCCAAATTTCTGGGCAGTATGCTGTATAACAATGATTTTTACACAATAACACAGCTATTTTAATGGTTTCCTTTTCTTATTTCAGAGTTATTATGACACGTAAAATGTGTGTTTACCAGGGAACTGGTAGGTGTATCCAGGAGTGATGCCCGCGTAGCTCCGGCTGGTGTAAGTGGCGGTCTGGAAGCCGGGATAACCTACAGGGAAGAGAATAAAGATATTCCATAAACCAATGAAACACACCCAGAACTGTCCGCCTTGAAGTAACAGGCTGATAAGACACGGTGACTCAACATCGAAGCCTTTAAGAGTCCGTAACATCGGATGTAATTCCACACTTATGGTCTGGATTTCTTTACAAGAACTGGAAGGAGGTGGTGACTGGTTTCAGCTTTCGGTTTTAATCTCAGCTAAACTCACAGCACAGATATTTCCACCAGATTCAACATCATCTCAACACTTTCACCACGCAGAATATCAGTAGGCACAATAATCTAATTGTTTTTTTCAAGTGTAACTTTATGGTCTCTTATTAATTAATGAGTGAAGTAAAAGACAGAAGGCCCTTCTCAGTCTGAACAATAGGTGGCAGCATTGATTCAGTAAGGTCAGTTTATTTTGTACTACAAAAAAAGAACAAAACTACATTACAAAAAAACAATTAAATAAAAGTAGCCTAATGAAGAATAGCATCAACAACAGTATAAAGGCTTCAGAAAAGGTGCATTTTCTCTGTGACGCTTGATTTTAACTGAGTATTAAACGCGTATGTTTAAAGCTGCATGTTTCTAAAGTTTTCAAACCTTTGATAAGTTTCAATTTACGATTGCCCTGGATTTACCTTCGTTCATCTTCCCCAACAACTCTGACCTGCTTCCATTTCCACCAGCAAAGAAACAATGCCCACAGCATGATGGTGCCGCCACCATGTTGCTCTCCAGGGGTTTCTTACAAATATTTTGTTGAAATCTCATAAAAGTAACGCTGATGGTTTTAGAAGGCTAATAAATGCTTATACAGTACTGGTGAGTGAAAGCACATTTATTTGTATTTATTTTCCACTGTTGGGCACTTTTAAATGTAATCCAGACAGCAGGATAAACGGCTACGAGCTGCTAAAGGCAGCAGTGGACATGGTCGGCCAGTTCACCCCATGAGACGTCATGTGACCTTTAAGGCAGCAGATACTTAAGTGCAGCAACAGAAGCGGTGAGCTTCATGTGAGCCGCCACCGGATCCTTCCTGTCCTGATCAATAGTAACTCACCCAGCATACCAATTCCTAGCATGAAGGCGTCCATCCCGTAGGGCATCACCCGAGAGCGCCCCCTGGCCGAGCCAGTGGGGGACATCACCTCCTTGGGCTGGGCTTTCTTACACTCCACCTGTTGGAGGACGGGAATTCAATCAGCGCTGCCGCCTCTCTGACCGACGGCGTGCTGCGGATCCAGCCGCTCACCATTTTGTTGTTGATTTCGTGGAAGTGGATCTCGCAGACTTTCTCGACCACGTCCTCGTTCTCGAAGGTCACAAATCCGAACCCTGGCGAGGACGAGACAGGAACTCGTAAAGGCACAGTAGGCCCTGTTGTACAGTAGGGGAGCTAATAGCTTGCAGTAATTAGTGCTGTAATAGCCGCTTAACACATTTGCCCCCCTCCCCCACGTCGGACGCTGCTATTTTGTACTCATCCTTGACCCCCACTCGCCCCTACCCCCTCCTTCCTAGCCAGAAGGACTGGGCAAAGCTGGTAGGCTTTCATAATCGATCAATCGCAGGGCTGGGAGGAGGTGCTTAAGGAGGCTTTATCTTGATCCCGATTAACAGACTGGCTAATTAGACTAGCCCCGTTTGTCTCCACCAGCTCAGCTCACAGGAAGGAGACTCTAGTGGGTGGGGTGGGGGTGGAGGGGGATCAATAGCCACCCAGGACGGGCTGTAGGAAGAGGGGCAAATGGAGAAGGAGCGGGAGCAGAGGACAAACGAGCGAGGCGGCCTGGTCGTGTCTCACCTCTGTGCCTGTTTGTGGTCTTGTCGAACATGAGCATGGCATCGTCAACCTGAGGGGAGACAAACAACACAGGTTTCTTAGCGCGGCTGTCGGTCCCTGCCACGCGGCATATTGCCTGACCTCAGCCCTTCTCAAGTTCTGCAGGGAGACTCAGTAACAGATGGACAGAGAGGAGGAAGCAGGGGGGGGGGGAGCGAGAGACAGGTTACAAAGTGGTGGTCTAGAGGGGAGAACATATTTAACAGCGTAAGCAGTTGGGAGCAGTGTCGTAAACAGTGTCTCTATCGGAGGAAGCCCCTACATCTCTCCTCTAAAGTTTTACAAAAAAAGTCCTGTAGCAAAACCCCTTCAACCGACATCAAATGAGCTTTTATGAATGTTGGCCGAGGGCCATAGGAGACAACGAGGGCCGCAAAGAGAGAAAGCTCAGACGCACAACAAGTAGCCAGTCACAAGCGGAAAGGTGAATCCTGCGGGCAGGCGAAGACTCGATGAGAGCGTGGAGAGCCGATAGCCAGCAGGAATGGCAACAGGTGGAGATACGGTGAAAAGAGAGCACAGAGAGTGCTGGAGGAGAGAGAAAGATTGGGTCAAAGAGGAGTGAAGAGAGGGAGGAGGGTGGGGGGTAAAAGTAAAGAAACAAAGGCAGAGGGAGAACAAAGAGGCCTGCAGGCTTTGTTTGTTGGCACAGTCAGCCAAAAGTTCTCCTCCTCTTCTCCCTTTGACCTCTCCCTTCGGCCCGGCCTCTCTTTATGGAGCAAAGACACAGGTGTCTATTCAGTACATACACACACATATATTATGTAAGGACTTTGCATCGACTTCCATCCAGTTTTCGTTCTTTCTTTTTTCTCCTAACCAGCAACCAAACACATCCATGTTCTTTGTCCAGGACTCGGGTGTCGCACGAGCAGGCATACGTCCCCGCAACGTAGTATAACTTGGGAAAACGAGCTTTATTTATACAAACTTTCTTTTTGTGGAATTTGATTCACTTTTTTTTTCCTCCCGCCGACAAGTTGAAACTTTAAAGTTCCCCGTAAGCATTTTGTAAATTCATCTGCGCTCATGTTCTATATTAAGTTTAGTGGATAAGTTGCCCTGAAATAATCTGTCACAGTCATCGAGCCTGTCAGTGATAGGAGAGCATATGTGTGTGTGTGTGTGTGCGTGTGTGTGTGTGAGAACCCCTGAGGCCGTTTGGCCGACAGAAAGGTCAAAGGTGAGTGACGAGTGTTGTTGTGAAAGGGGACCTCTCAAGTCAATGTTTGTTTCCATCCTGAATGTTCCTCCTTACATCCAAACCCCCCGTTTCGTTATATTTTTGAAACATGTTATTTAAAAGGGGAAGAAAAATAATAATAAATCGGACGAATTTAGAGAAATCAAATTCTGAGTTTTGGCCTAAAGAGTAAGTCAGGACGCATTTGCTGCTTCACAGGGAGTGATAACTACAATAAATCCAAGCTAACAAGGCTTTAGCAGGACATAAAACACGGCAATAGCATTAAAAGCCGCGGATGGATACGATTCTTCATCCCCGGCTACTTTTTTTTTCTATAAATGGCATACGGCCAAACAATATTCCCTCTCATCCGCCCCCTTTTTTTTCTTCCCCTCCTCATCTTCGCTGCCCATCCCTCTGCGCGCTCCTTTGTCCTCACCAGGACGGGACACAAAAGGCCCAGTGAGGCAGTCTAATCAGGAACTTCCATGGATGGCTGCAGCCCACATTTCACCGGCCATCCCTCGATATTCCTTCTCGGCGCAAAATTCATCTGACCGTTATGATTGAGGAGGGAGCGGAGAGAAGCTCGGAGGCCGTCGCCTCCGGCGGGGGAAATGGAGTGGGCACGACACAGCGGATGGGAATCGCGGCGCCTCAAACGGATCCCCGCGCCTTTAAAAAGTTTCAGACACGCCACTTAGTTGGTGTAATCTATAAGCGTATCGTCAGCATGGTTGTGTATCCCATCATGATCGACTAATTTCATAGGAGGCTTGGAAAAAAAAGGTGTCCCGTATGCAGATAACTGATAACTTCTGGACAAACTAAGAAAATATTTGCATTGCTTTGTTCAGAGGTATAATGCCCCTCGTTACCCCCTGTCCCTCCCAAACACACAGCGACCCCATCTTTGCCCCAGTTCCCTCTCGTTTGCCTCAGAAGTACGGCCCTCCCTCCCTCCCTCCCAGCAGCCTTTGTGAGTCCTGCATCCATTCTCTACATCGCGCCTTTCCCAGTTGCGCCAGTTCTGATGGGAAGTTCGGAAAAAAGTTAAACTAATTTTGACACGATTTCTAAAAACAAAAACAAAAAAAAACCACAAATCTGGAATTGAGAGAGAAGTTTAAGATTGATCCAACTTGTTTTAATGCTAGCAAGCCTCCCCGAAGTCGCCCGCTGGAGTGATCCTAACACCCACCTCGTCCCTCCTCCTTCAGAACAAAAAGCCCCTCACCAACAGAATTACTTGGGGACAATGGGCGAGCCAGGTCACCACGGTAACGGACCAGAAGGGGGTTGTGGGTAGTAGCAGCTGTTACATCAGATTAATTCAGATTCTGATAATCCCCCCACTTCTTCTTCACCATCACCGCACGCTCTGTACAAAACTTTCCAAGACACCCCACCTCCCTCCTCTAGGCTCGGTTCACCCGTCGCTCCGCCAGCCTCATTACTACTCCCTCCTCCTCCTCGCAGTAACTCTTTCGTCTCCTGGCACCTGCTCAGCTCCGACAAGTTTGTCTCAGAGAGAGAGAGATCGGCCACATTGTTGGTATGTTGGCCGTCAGCTTTTCTGAGCTGTTGACCTGAGCTAATATCATAAAGAAACACTTACGAAACTTTGTTTGTTTGTTTTCTACTGGTGATTGAATCAACCACAAAGTTTCAAGATGTCTGAAACAAAACTCCGCTCACCTTGCCAAACTGATCAAAGTATTGCTTCACGTCTTCAATGGTCGTGTTCACCGACAGGCCGCCCACGAAAATCTTCTTGGTTCGAGTCACCAACTGAGAGGGAGAAGGCAGAGCATGAGAAAGATTTCTAACTTTAAAAACCAAGGTTCATCTGAAATAACATGTTCTTCCACCATTTGCTGAATGCTGAGGACATTTAGATAAACTATGAGCAACAAGTTATTTAGAAATTGTGAAATAGCAGTAAAATTGCATCTTCTCCATCAGTAACTCAAAAACCAAAATACTGATGGTTAATATGTTAGAATCAGTTTCTTATGTGGATTTAGGAAAACTAAAATCATTAAAATTATTACACATAGAGACTGACAAACAGTTCGAACAACTCACAACACCCTCCATATTTTATTGTACGTACAGTACAGTTGCTCAATAGAAGCAACATCTATGTATTATATGCCTTTTCTGCTTCTTTTATAAAATCTCCAAAGACTAAACAATATGTCAAGGGACTAAAAATATGTATGTTTGTAATTTTTCTTAGAAAATAGGTGAAAATAAGCCACAAGTAAAATGTTACAGAAAAGAGAACATATTTTAGCTAAGGGAGATTTGTGTTGATCATCATGAGGCTAAAAACGGTCAGCAATAAGGGTCGTAACTAAAACGTCTTAAAACGGCTGAAACTATCACTGACAAGACCGGGAAAGGACCCAAGTTTAACTTTTTCAGCATGATTAGAGAGAAGGATGAATAAGACTCCTAAGTGTTTGAAGGCTACATTGATTTAGCAGCGGGAGATTCTTTTTTTCTCTCTATTATTTTCTATTGAAACCTTTTGACACATGTTGGGAGCCATAAATGTTGTGAGCGCTGTTGTTTAGGTTCTGGCAGATCTGATCCGACAAAAGGAGCCAACCTGTCATTCCTGGATTCAACCCTGAGCTACGGCAACGGTTCAAAGAAGATATGGTCATGTGTTGTTGCAGGTCAGATTTTGGCTGACTTTTAATTTGTGATTTTTCAGATTAAAAGCCTAGAAATCGTTCCACATTTGACTGGTACAATCAGTGCCACCTTCTGAGGCAGAAACACAAGGTGGCTGTCGTTTTGCGGGGTTTATGAATAAGTTGACATGAACATAACGGAACCAAACAAAAGATTATGGACAAGCATTACAAAAACAAAAGTTGGGAAGCTTTTAGCTCAGATAAATTGCTCTGCTCCGTGATGCCGCCGTCGCTGGTGTTGGTCAGATTATGTGGCATTAGCCCCGATAAGACACTCGAAGCACCCAACGCACGCTAACAAACAGGGAACAACTCACAACAGGAGGAGACATTTCAACTCACCTTGGGCTGAGCTCTCCGAGGGAACGCCACTTTTGGATCGATCTGTAGGAGAGGACGCAGAAAAACAGGCAGCCGCTTAGCGATGGATGGCCGAGCACGCTGGTTCCTCCGATGTCAGCGTCTAGAATTCCCCTCTTTTACATGCTCCTGATTTTTCTTTTGTTTAAAAGCTCATATTTAATTTTTTGGGACTCTTCAAGCTCTTCAAAAGAAGACATCATTGATGGATGTTTTCATGGAGCATTAAATATCAATAACATATAATATGAATCCAAAAAACACTTAAAATCTTTCACGTTGTGTGTTTAAGATGATTTCAGTAAATTAAACTTATGGACTTGTTATCATTGAAAACACCAACGACATACTGCCTGGTTAAATCTGCGTTCACATGACAATGCAATATTTTGGATTAAAAAACTTTAAGTCGCCAAAACTTTTGTTAAAAACTTTGAATGGTACAAAGTTTGAAATATTAACAAATCAATATTAGTCTTTTCTTTTTTGTTATTCTTTAAACTTTTCTTGCTGTGGCATCATAACATGCATTTTAACCTTTTATGTTTACCTACGTAAACATAAAAGGTTGAAATTATTCCCATTAAATGTGTGTTTGTGCAAGAAATGAGCCATCTCTCCACAGATTATAAAATACTAAAAAAGAAGTATAAATAAATAAAATGTACGTACATTTTTATTTTATTTTAAAATCTCCACGGTGAATTTTTTTTTTTCCACTTTTCAATGATCAGTGTAAGTTTTTCTTTTTTTTTCCAGCATTAAAACAGTCAAACCTTAATTGTTTTTTTTTGGGGGGGGGGGTTACTTTTTTATAATGATTATTTATCTTTAGTGAAAAAAAAAAAAAAAAGCCAAGTCTTTGAAGTTGGAGGACCTCCTTGTCAGACTAATATTTATTTGCCAAGAAATATTTCAAATTCCAGCCGGGATTGTGTCTGGGTCGCTTAAAAAGTCAAACTTATTTCCAATCAGAATCAACCTGCTGGTCAAATAAAAAGAGTACATTTGGGTTTAACTGTTTTTTCTTAAAGAATCCGAGTCACTCTAAATGTTGCAGGGAGAGATGTTGGAACGCGCTGCATAAAATATTTAATTCTCATGAATTTAACAGGTGCAGATCCGTGTTTGATATGAGGCTTCATCTCAGATTTTAATGAAATTTACTGCTGGACCTTCTATTGGAGACAGATTTACATTTGCACTAAGTTTGTTCTCCTGTTACAATTTAGAATAAATATATAGTGACCAATATAAACTTAAAAGCTTAGGTTATGGTTGTTTTTCAATGCAAACTAGCATCTTTGCACAGTTAAAATAAATAAACACTGGACACGATTGCTATTATGCTTTTTTCACCCAAACATAAGTTAAAAGAGATGATGATAAAACCCAATCTAAGATGACTTATATTATATTTGCACTATTTTCCACCACCTGCACGGATTTTGTCATATTTACACGCGGATTCTAAGAAAATATGTGCACACATGTGAGCGCTCCCAACCTAGGGCTCCCCCTCGTCACCACCTTGTGACATGTGATCGCGGGGAATCTCACACGGGCGCCACAAACGCACCTCACCTCCTCGGGCGAGGAGGAGCCAGAGCGCGTCACGGGGAGGCGGCAGCTGTCAATCGCCCTGAGGTGACAGCAGGACCACACGCGTTTGCTCGTTTTTGTTCGCCTGCCCTTCGCCGACGCGGGTGGTGACAACAACAAGGAGCGTCCATTTTTCCGCTCACTCTCAGGTGATCCGGATCTTCCGCCGCCCTGTGGGTCCTACTCATTACTCCCAGAAGGGTGGACAACACAGCTTGACGTTCAACAATCTGAACAGGGTCAATCTTCAAAATAAAAAAAAAGTCACAACAGCAGTCCGTAACGTGGAGACGCCCCGCTGATTGGAGAGAGAGCCACACCATGCCGGGAGAATGCAATCACAGACAGTCTGTAAACCTGGAATTTGAGACCTCTACATTAGTCTATGCTGGTCTAGTAGAGCTAGAGAACGACTAGACTACGCCACATTGTACCGCGGTTAAACTAACAGATAGTGAGACAGTACAGCGCTATGATTAGTCCTCGACCATAAGAAGGCTAGAGTTGAACTACAACAGACAGCTAGATCCTCTATGGTAAACCACATGCGTTTACCAAAGCGAGGGCTTCTAACCAGAGCTGAAATCACCGCAAATGTTCAAACGAAACGAGAGTTTGTTTGTTCTTCACTTTGGTTCTAGAGAGCAAGATTAAAAACCACTAGATGCTAATTTACTTTAGGATCGGATGAAGAGTCTAGTGTTTTAGTCTCTATTGGTGGCTAGACTAGTCTGATAGTCACCTCCGGTCACCAACCCCTTCCCGATGTCCAACACTCCTGTGCGCACACACACACACACACACACACACACACACACACACACAAACAAACAAAAGTCAAACTTGTGCAGCACACCTGAGGGCTGGGGATAACGGTGGATATTAAACAGATGCAATCAACTCGTGAAGGATATTGGCTAGCTGTGTGTGGGGGGAAAACAAGGCGGACTGGCGGCATTTCGAGCTTCTTTGCTCGTTCAGATCGACCGCATTTTTCTACTTACCTGGAGCGTTTACATGTAAACAATCTTGGATGAGGTGCACAGTGAAAAACTTTTACCTCTTACCTACAGTGCCTTACAAAAGCATTCAAACACCTCCGATTAACATTTAAATTACTCATAATGTTCTTTATCATTTGACCATTTTTTGTTCTAGCAGCAAATAAAGTTGTTTTTTTAATTATTAATAAAGAAATGCTTAGTGCACAACATCTTTAAAAAAGCCTAAGCTGAACCTAAGTCCGAGAGAGGTTTATGAAATCAGGGCAATCCCCGCTGACGGCCTACATTCCCGACTATGCGCAACAGTTGGCCGACCGAGCTGCCCGCCTGGGGAACGCTCTCTGCGCAACCTGCAGCACCTTCCGTCTCCAACTCCAGCTTGATGACTCCAATCCTATTAGCGAGGAGAGCTAGAGTAATCACAGATGGGGTCATCCCCATACAACCACCCCCACTTCTTTTTTTTTCCTTCCTACTCAGCTCAGTGCGGAAACAGATGGGGAGACAACTAATGCCTGACGTATATTTGTGCCGAACTCTTAACCGAGCTGAAAACTTTGCTCTACACAGCTCCAGCAAGTGACGGGCCGATTGAACTTTGAAGCTGACAGGACACCCCAAAAGGGCCAACAAGCTGCGCATTAGCTGCATAAATCACAGCACATCCCCCGGTCAGAACCGGCCCGCATCCGTCCTGCGAAACACAATAAGCCCCAATAAATTCCTGTGCGCCACCGTACTTGTTCCTTTAGCCTCGCGGCCGTGCAAAGCTCCCTTAATTCCTGCGGCGGAGTGGTTCACTCGGTCACAGCATGGCACATTCTTTCTGTTGCCACTGGAGAACTTTTCTCTCTCGCTCTCCTCTAACAAGATAACCTGCCTACACTGGGTTGTGAAGAGAGGGGGGGGGGGGGCTAAAAGACCTACTCTACTCACCATCCAGGCCCCTGTGATTGATC
>JAVLVB010000857.1:1965319-1977481 GCA_032876305.1 Orestias chungarensis | reverse complement strand
GGAGTTGTATTGGATAGAACAACATGAACTGGCCGATTAATTCAAAGCGTCTAATACATCCAAATTAAATCTAGTGAAACCAGCATGCCGGGGAAAAACCGTAGACGCGGAAGAAGAAACCGAACCTGCCTTTGCTTAAATGTCAAACATTCCTCATCACTAGAAAACTTGGTGCTTTTCATCACGCTGGCACAAAGAAACGTTTTTAAAGTAACACCTTTTTTTGTTCCACTACACATTTGTGCCCAGGTTTGTGTTGTTCTAACGCAGTACGTGACCTAAACTGTTACCAGCTACTCTTGGGGCAACATACTATAAGAAAAACACCTTGTAAAAGTACAAAATTGTCAATTTTGGGGTATTTTCTTAAATAAACATGTAATATTTTTGACTTATCTGGTAAGTTTGTAAATGAGTTTGGTTGATAATTTCAAGGTTTTGCTTTGGTGACGAGCTGTTCTTCAACTGGAAGTGGGAACGCAACAGAGAGAGAGCAAGAGGGAGAGAGAGAGCATCACTATGGTAATGAGCCCCATGACAAGTTAGTGGCATCCAACCATGATGGCGCTACTTGTCAGAGCCGTCGCTCCCACAGAAGACGCTACACTCATACTGAACAGCTAGAATCAAATAGACCCCATCAATCAAACTGCATCTCTCCGGAGTCCATGCACTTATCTCCCAAAGTCTCACGAAGGTAAAGTCGCCCCAAAAAGCACAAAAGGGAACGCAGAAAATAGCCTCCCCTTATTTCAATACAGTGGCCAAGCCTGCAACCAATCATCACCCCCACATAAGCAGGGAGGCGGGGGCAGTGGTCCCTATGGTGACCAACAGGCCACATTGTTCACAGGCGGGCCCACATTCATTATACTGACCAAAAAAGAGAAGCACGCGCACACGCAATCGTCGGCAACGCGGCCCGTCAACGCATTTCAGTTTTGTGCAGGTGGGACGGCCCGAAAGTCGCTCAAACTCGCAGCTTTCGTTACTCAGATCGACGGGAAGATCGCCGCAGTTAGATTGTCGCTGCTTTCACGCATTGGTGGTTTCAGGTTGCGTTCGCTTGTTCCACTGAGAAACTTTTTGTTAGGTCTTTTCCACCCCTTGGGGAGAGGAAGTCTTGGTTCAGCGTTCTGAGAGGCCAAATCAAAGACTGGCAAGAGAGAGCTACCCTGTCCCGCTTGCCTTGTTTCTATGGAAATTGACACTGGGTGACATTTTCTTGCCTTGTTTGGCAGAAGTGAGACGAGAGAGCACTCTCTCCCATGTGTCGGCTAATGACTTTATCATGTAAAGTGCTCCCATCTGAGGTGCGGCAGCAGATGCGAGTCCGTGGCCCAGGACTGGGTATTAATGGCACAGGAGCAACCCCACAATAAACACACTAACATTGTATTAAAGTTGCACCTTTCTGGAAGATTACTGGGAAAAAAACAACACTAATCAAACACTGAGCTGTGGGATTAGCCAGTGCTGGGAAGTAAACCCACAGAGAACTCACTGTTTTGGAGTCCAGCTCGTGTCTGCTTTGGGCCAAAACTTTGTCCACCCCGGCCTGATCGACGAAGGTGACAAATCCGAAGCCCCTGCGGACACCAGCGGGGAGAAAACCATTAGTCGCTCATACAAGCGACACTCACGTCTGACGACACGTGACGAGGAGAGAGAGAGAGACAGAGAGAGGGTCAGATAGACTTTCAGCGACGGCTCCCTCACCTCGAGCGCTTAGTAACCGGATCTCGCATCACCATACACTCTTTCACCTCGCCGTACTTGCAGAAGTACTCCTTCAGACCCTCTGAGACAGAAACAGACACGAGACGACGGGGAGAAGCAGACATGCTGTGAATGAGGTCAACAAGTCGAAGGGTTCTGATGAAAACATTTAAAAAAACTAATAAAAAAAGGCTTGAATGTGTTGTGTTCTCATAAACCTGCTGCAATCACAGTTTTCTTGCCTGATTTTTAAAGCTTACAATAAGCAAGAGGTTCTCCCGATAGATTAAACGGTTTTGAAAATGTAAAGACCTTACTGGATAATCTTATGTTATCAATCAAAGCGGGTTTCCTTAAATAGACACGCACTGATCAGGCTTACCTGGGCCGATACCAATTTTCCGACCGACCCTTCACCAAATGACAGAAAATCGCCAAATTAATTATCTACAAATTCCTGCTTTCTCTTATAAACTAAAACATAGATAAAAAAGAGACACGTTAGCTTCTTGTTAGTTTTAGAGAAAACACTTTAGGTAGGTTAGGGGATTTTAACTCTGTCCACATTAGAATTAAGACATCCTTCCTAGACTTTTATTCTATTTCTGATTAAACTCAAAAATGTGCATCAAAATACATTTTGTAAGACCAGGAATGGTGAAATGTCCACTTTAAATGTTTGTTGTTTTTTTCCCTGCTGCTTTCCTATATTTCACCTGCTTTTTATTAAACTCCACAATTCCAAACCAATCACATATTAGACGCATTTACAGACAGAAAAGCATATGAAATCCTGGCTTTTTTTATGTTTATGAATTTGATATGATAATTACTAATGAGAGGAGTTCAGTGGGACATAATTCAGACCTCCGGCTGAGTAATCCCTGCTTTAAAACTTCTGTATGAGCTTTTATTCGCTATTACTGAATAGAGGTATTCATCCAGGAGAAACATTTTGCATCTAAGAACTAAATCTAAAACTCAACTACAGACATAACAAGCATAACATTTCCTTGTAACTTAAAAAAGTTTTTAATAAAAGAAATCTGATTGACTTTTGAGCAACCGTGCAGATGGAGAGAGATTTACCTTGCGTGGTTTGCCAGCTGAGTCCACCTATGAACATTTTGCTGTGGAAAAAGTGAGAGAATATGCAGATTAAGAGTCAACAAAGGAGCATTGAGGGACTTTCTTTCACAGCACCAGGCTGGAGCTGAGGATCTTTTTCTAAGGGGATCCTGGAGCTGCAGACACAGACAGCCTGTTCTCTGCGTGGAGGTGTGCGGGTCTGCTCCCGCATAAAAGCCGGGCTTTGTTCCCAGAAAGTTTCACAAACTAAGTTGGGTTTTTTGTTCTTACCAGGGATCGTGAGGGGAGTCCGCGGCGGACAGGCTGCTCTGGCTCCCTTCCGCGTCCATTGCGAGTCCCGTCGGTGAGCGTCAGCCTGGCTGTGGCGGGCGGGAGGGGGGTGTGTGCGCGTCCGGGCCGAGCCGAGCTGTTCGGGAGGACGGGCGGGCAGAGAGTAAGAGGAGCTGGGCGGGTGAGGGGGAGCGGGGCCAGATGCAGACCGGGGCTGACTCCGCCTCCAGCTCCGCTCTCATCACGCCGCTGCCACCTGGCGTCAAGCTTGTGTGGACTCGAACGAGGGCACTTCCGGTCAGGCCCGTCAAAATAAGACGCAATTGTTCGCCTCAGGCTATGAAAAGGTTTTGTTTGTTCCGGACCTACTTTGTGATACAATTGTCAAGAGTTATGTTTACCTCAAATGTTTAAAGTGATCAAAGGGTAAAACTGAAATTGATGTCATTTTACAAAAGTGCTCCCATTACAGATAGGTAACCAGTAGTTTATAGATATGTTGATAATTCACCTATAATGCTTAACACTCCTATGCAAAAGAAGCACATATTGTTTAAGCATATTAACAGGTAATAATAATGCAGGGATAAAGTATAATATGCTAAAAAAAAGATATATAACTTAAATGTATGCATACAAGGTAGTAACTTAGTCTGAAATGCTCAACATATAATTGGTCAGATTTAACTCATGAGTTTTTAATCGATGAGTTTTCTCTTAATACACAATAATCATCTATTAAGGATTTCATAAGCATCTACACATGAATTGATAACATTGCATGTGTTGAGGCTCCATGTTCTTCCCTGGTAACCCAACTTACGTCAACAGTCCAAAAAACATGTCGTGTTAGGTTAACTAGTGACTCTAAATTGCCCTCGGGTTCGAGTGTGTGTGCTTGGTTATTTGTCTTTAGTGACTTTGTCCCCCCCAGACTGCACCTTGCCAACAAGCCAATGACCACTGGAGACAGGCACCAGTAGACCCTGACCAGAATGGCATGCTTGTATACTGCAAACTAGGAGACGGTCATAACAGCACAACAGTCTGTCATCCCAATGTCTTAGTTAAAGAACTTTTTACAGAGGTTTCCTGACTTCCTGTCACACTCTTGTTAATAATGACCAACTTGATGAAATCTCTTCTGCAGTTAAGATACTATCAGGCTGGTTTGGGGTTGAAGGTACTTAAACCAACCAGTTGAAAAGGCTTTTTAATATTTTTCAAACATGGAGGAATGTGGCTAAACTCCCTCAATATGGTAGTTTAGTGTTTCTCCTGCATAGCACGAAATAGTTTAATGCGTCCTCATGTCATGATATCCTTACATGTCGTTTCATAGTGATGCTTGAACTCTAAATACAAGGTAGCTGCATGGCTGACCCCGTGAAGGGTGGACCTGCTTCAGAGTCCATTACTGTGCGTCGCTCTCCAACACTGCAAACCTGTTCCTGCGTTGTGGGACAACAGCAGGTTTGTGTGCTGCGTGCTCATTCATCGCCGGGGTTTAAGCGTTTAATTAGTGGCTACTAAAGCCAGCTCCCGCTAATCTTCTCAACACGGACTCAACATGTGACCTGGTAACTAATGTTGATGTTTTTTTTAAACCTTTATAGGATGATGAAGCTCTGGATGAGGGTCAGGGGGCTGGATAGGCAGGAATCAAGGGGGCGTGTCAAATTTCTGCACGCATGATCAATGGGGTTGAATGGTGAGAGCCTGGCCAAGCAAAGGAAACGCAGACAGGGGCAGCAAGCAATGGTTTGTTGGTGGGAGATCATTACCAATCAGCACAGCTTGGAGCTCTCTTGGAGAGGAAGGAAGGCGGGATCCAATGGGCGCCGCATGTGTTCCCAGTCGATAAAACCTGGCGGTGCGGCATGGCATTAGTCAGGGCCGTGTCTGAGCTGTTGGAAGTCCACACACACACTGCCCTCTGTCCGTTTGCGTGAGGAGTTTCCTCTCGGTAGCAACAATGAGTCTTAATTACAGGTCAGTGGCATGTCTCGGGGAGATAGAGGGAGCTCTGTTACCCTTCCAAATACTGTATAATGCCATCATCCCCAGGGTTGGGTGGGGTAACAAGAACCAGACACAAAAAAGGTGCTGATAGGCTGAACATGAGAACGGTATAATGCGATCAGGGTGGAGAAAGTGAGCGTTTTTAGGCTGAAAAGAGAGGGGGAAGATAAGAGGCCACATTACCTCTCACAGGATTTTGCCCTTTTAGTTGGCTGTACAGTTCCCTGACAAGTACTTCCTGCCAACTTTCTTTAGAAAAAAGAAGAGGTGATGGATTAAACACAAAAACAAGCTGGATTGGGATGAACCAAATCTACAAAGGAGAGAGATTTCTGCCACCTGTTGCTGGTGCAGGAAGTTCAAACCTACTCACAATGAACAAGTGAATGTATGAGGAAGCCTTTCAAGTTTTGATAAAAGAAGAACCGACTCCGAAATGCCATGACTTTGTAATTTCCAATTCAGTTAGCTGTATTTTTTTTTTATGCTTGTAACTTTTTTTTTCTTTCAAAGAAGAACTTGTAGCTAGGATAAGATTTTTTCAATGTATCCCACATCTGAAAGGTGCCGTGTGCATGTCTTATTCTAACATATAAAACTGTACCTTTAGTATTAACTTAGTCACTTGTGTTATCAATAAGGAGAACGTATTGAAGCTTTAACATCGCACCTGATCCTCAACAGTGAAACATGGTGGTGGGAGCATCATGCTGAGGGACGCTTCTCTTTAGCAGGTAAAGGGAAACTGGAAGAAAACCCATTAAGAGGTTCAAAAAGGCTCTAGAGAAGGCTACTTGTGCAGCAGATGGACGTTTGACATACAACCAGAGCAACAAAGGAATGATGTACATCGGAGCACTTTCATGTGTTAGAATGGCTCAATCAAAGTCCAGATCAAAATATAACGAGAATCTGCGGCAAAGGTTGGAAATTGATAACATACACTCTCCACCTAATCTCACTGAGTTTCTTTTTTTAAAAGCAGAATTAGATTTCAGGTTTCATTTTCTGGGAGTGCAACACTGGTAAAGACATACAGTTTATTTTACAGAATAGAAACTAAATGGTTTTTATGCACATAGAGACAACAGGTTTGTTTGTTTTTTTACATTTATTTTCTAAATACTGGAAAACTGTATCCACTATGGAGGTATCCAATAGTTTGTGAGTTCCTATTTAATAAAATGTGGATAAATGCACAAGGTTTGCAGTTTTTTAAGATTTTAAATGTTGTTTAACATTTTGTAGTTTATGGGAAAAGGGAGTTGAAATTATAATTACAGGAGTTCTTTAGCAATTTGGACAACTTATTGGATATCATTCCTAAATAAAACACCCATGTATGCAATAACTGAGTATTTACACCTTAGTTTATTTCTTTATTGGGTCTTTAAAGAGACCTCTGAAATACTTTGGTACATTTGTTGACCTTAAACTGGACAAGTGTGAGGCTTAGATGATCCAACTGCGCCCTCTACTGGATAAGAAACGAATCAATTTGAGTTTGAGTTTAAACAATTTATAGTGGAAGAGCTTTCAACAACTAAAATTTGACTTAATGATTAAGAATCTGGTATGCAGTGTTCTGATCCTTTTTTTGGGTGTGTTTGTTGTTATCTCCTATGATTTGGTAAAGAAAACAGAGAGATCAAGATTCTCTGCCCCAAAAGTAAAAGTAAGTTGTACAAAAAAAAAAAGAAAAAGTGGGAGACATCCACATGCTCTGCAATCACATCTCATTTATTCCCTCGACCGCTGATTCTGAAAACAGTTTCTCTGTGAATCCTGTGAAGGTCTCAGCAAATGTAACTTTGCTCATGTACAGTTATTGTTTTCAAATTGTACTTTGGTCACTGTTAGGGACTGAGGGAGAGAGGGGACAAAGTTCACAGGGCGCTCGTAAGGAGGAGGGGGTGAAAAGGAGGAAGGTAAAAAAAAACAACTGAAAATTGACCTTTGAAAGGAAAACAGCAGGTGGAGAGTGAAAACCAGGCAGCTGAGGACGCATCAGGAGGAAATTCAGCAGAGGAAAATGAAAGGATTCCTTTTTTTTATTTGAAGACGGGCAGTGCATATCTATCTAAATAAAGCAAAACATGAGGCCCGACATTGGCCGTCTGGCTGTTATTTGAATGCGGCAGAGAGAGAGCACATGTGAGCAGTGTTTGTTTGTGAGGCAGCAGCACGATAAGGCACAAGAGCGATGGAGGGAGAGGAGAGGGCGAGGGCGACTCGTCTGACCGCCCTCCAGGAGCAGCTCATCTGGGCCCTGCTGGAATCCGGACTGTCTCGGGACGTCCTGGTCCAAGCCGTGGGGGAGCTGGAGGGCAGCAGGGACGGCACCGAGAGGGGAGAGAAGGGCGACGGAGAGAGCTCCGAGGAGGGAGAGATGGATTTCCCTCCACCTATATTCCGAGAGCTCGAGAGGCTTCCTCCAGACGAGGCGTCCAAGCTGCGGGGCGAGGTCGACCGCTTACTGCAGTGAGTAGATCCCGACGTTTCCTAGAGGTTCAGTGGCAAGGTCAAAGTCCTCTCAATGTCTCACTGAAGCCTTGGAACGCACAGCAGGTTTTTATGTCCTTACTGAAACTGGTCAACACGTTAGAAAGAAAGTACGTCTTCATCAGTGAGTTCGATTCCTTGTCATCTCTGCTTCATATGTCTGACCAAAAAAAAACCATTTTTCCTGTCTTAAAACATTCTCCTTCGACTCGGTTCTCCACTGTTTTTCTTAATTCATCCTCCCTCACATGCTTCTGTGTTTCTCTCTCTGCAATCTGGCTTCTGAGGCGAATTTAAAGAGGGTTCCTCCTTTGCTAGTTACTAATTACCCACCCCCATCATTAATCCCTTGCCATTTCTTAATAAATAAGCTCCGTGCATACAGGTAGGTTTAAGATTAATGGAGTGGGGCCGGTAACAGGAGACTATGTTTGCATAACGCTTAAGCAATATTTTGTCACGGGCCTTTAAGAGCAGATTTAGGAAACTTCAAAGACCAGCATTTCTTCAAATATAAAAACGTTGTGTTAAAACACTGACCCCTAAAATGTTTAATGTAACTAAACGTATACTTCTTGAACATTTGGTTGAGTCTTTCGAGGTATTGTGTGTTTTTTACGGCTTTCAAACCGAGAGGCCGAACGTTAAATTAGACCTCATAAACCTTTTTACATGTTCTTCCCCTCCGGTGATCTGAAAGAGCTGGACTTTGTTCCTGTGTGTTTTTCCTTATCTGTCCCTGTCAACAAGCCTCTATGTGACTTCCCTGTGTGTGGACACACATTAGGTCCAGTGTCTTATTACAGAATGTACCTGTTTAGCGGCGCTATAAAAACTGGCAGCTGTCCCAGTTCTCACAAAATGTGGGACAGAAATACAAATAAAAGTAAAACTATTCGAACTAAAAACAGTCTATGTGGGGAAAAAATCTCTAGATACAATATGTGTCTGTTTCTGTGCGTGTACGTCACTGTGTGTGTGTGTGTGTGTGTGTTTAGGATAGCTTGGTTGGGTGTGTTTGTTACTTTTATCGTGCACTGTAAGCTACTGTAACCAAAAACAAATTCCTTGTATTGTGTGAGCACACTTGGGCAATAAAGTCCAATTCTGACGCACGGCTATGAATAATAGCTTATTTCATTAATATTAGATATTAGGTAACTGAGTATAAAAGCAATTGGATTGAAGAAAAAATATGACTTTTTTATGAAGGTACTCAGTGTGTTGGCATAGTTTGGAAAGCCATTTTCCTTTGTTAATAAAAACTTTGTTGTTTATTCATTGTGTTTCCTCAAGTCCTTGTCAATTATTCAAACAACCACAGATTCTCTTTAGGTGAGGGAAAGGCTATCCAGGTTGTGTAAACATGTTGTCTTCCTGTTTGTGAAGGATTTAATTACCTTCATATCCAAGACATTTGTTGTGTTGAATTTAAAGACAGGACCGGCAATAGACAGAACTGCTAATAGATGAAACAAATCATTCCAATAAAACATACACTGGATTTCTATGCCATTTTTGACCTGTTAAGTTTCTTTCACCTCTGCTGAACAGGGAGGACTCCTGGCAGGTTGCAAAAATTGTGAAAAGCTACATGCAGCAGCACAACCTACCTCAACGAGAGGTGGTGGAGTCCACCGGCCTCAATCAGTCCCACCTTTCCCAGCACCTAAACAAAGGTACACCCATGAAGAACCAGAAGAGAGCGGCTCTGTACAGCTGGTACGTCAAGAAGCAATGCGAGATCAGCCAGCGTGAGTACAAAGAGCTGTACGAGACCAGCAGGCTCTGCTTTATTTAAACCCAAATCTACCACTTATGATGGTGACAGAAACACAAGCTATTGTTATTTTTTTAATCTAGAATTTACCAATGCCAAACATGGTCTTGCACCGGTGGAGGAGCAAGGAGAGGAGACCAAGAAAGGACGGAGGAACAGGTTCAAGTGGGGTCCAGCATCGCTACAGATCCTCTTCAATGCCTACGAACGTCAGAAGAACCCCAGCAAGGAGGAGAGAGAGGGGTTGGTGGAGGAATGCAACAGGTGATGTTAATGACACAGCTTCTCTCCTTTTCATGGCTCCTGTTAGGCACCAGGTGAACATTTTGTTAGTAGAGTTAGAGACAAAGGTAAAAGTTTGATGTCCGGTTTTCTATCAAAGACGGGGAAAATAGCGGTCAGGGCTCACTAAAGCATATGAACCGCAAAGTCTGGCTTTCTTTATCTGATTGCGCGGATCCGTTTCTATTGTTCAAGTAAATAAAAAACTCCCTCTGTTAGAAATGTATGGCGCATTGACATCTGTTGTGTATGCATACATGTAACAGTGTCGCCTGGTGGCTGTGTACTCTTTTAGTACAGTGCAAATACTTTCTTAGCAAGATAATCCTTGCTCCCAGAAACAAAAGATGCTTCAGAATTGGTTAGAGGAGCTTTTGATCTCGAGATAGCCTCAGTCAAATCGAGCATCTGCGAGATGTACTGGACAAACAAGTCCAGAACTAGTTCAAGTTACACCACTTCAATGGTCAGTCCCATAAAACTTGGTGCAGACCCTCAGGTATTTACTGGATTTACCTTCACTGGTTGTAGTTGTATAGGCAGCAGTTTCTTTCATAATTGTTTATTTTTTTATTAAGTTCAAATATTTTTGTTCATATCTTTGCACATCCATAAATGTATCCCCTGTTTTTCCAGAGCTGAGTGTCTCCAAAGAGGGGTGTCTCCTTCTCAGCTTGCTGGTCTGGGTTCAAACATTGTTACTGAAGTCAGAGTCTACAACTGGTTTGCCAACCGGCGTAAAGAGGAGGCCTTTCGTCACAAGCTGGCCCTCGACACATCTTTCAACAGCCAGTCAGCTACCTCCTCTAATGCAGCTCTTCCAACAAGTCCTGAGCATGGTAACAAGCCACAACTGCTTAAGCAAACCTACAGTTCCTATCCTTTGAATATAAAAATAAAGTAAAAGCAGGAGGGTTGGATATAAGAGGGATTTCGGGATATGGCCAAGATGGTCCGATTTCCCTAGACATGACTGTACTGGTTTTGACACTGATGTGTGTAAACTTTAAGCCTGAATATTGTCTTGAAACTTGAATCTGATTGCTTTCCCAGGTGTGAAGTACAGCCAGCAAATCTCGTGTGACGCAGCAAGAAGCAGCATGTGGGAATGCGTGGGGCGTCTGGTGGTCAGCCCTGTGCAACTGGAACCCAGCCATACACTCCTGGAGTCTCACAACCACAAGCTGGTGAGTGTTTCTCATGGTGGCTCACCAGTCCACTCCGACCAATGCCGCCATGTTGACCATACTTGCCTTCCTGGTTGCAGGTGTCTGGCAGTGGCCCACTGCCCCCAGTAAGCACTCTGACATCCCTGCACAGTCTTTCAGCCTCTCCGGCTTCCTCGCAGAGCCTCATCATGGCCTCATTACCCAGCGTCATGAGTCTGGGCGAGTCTTCTCTTCTAATAGGTAGCTCAAGCTTTAATTTTCTTTACTTCGTAGGTAAGGCGAAAAGATTTAAGAATGAGGTCTATATCTCAGGTTTGGCCCCGACGCAGTCACAGACCATCCCGGTCATTAACAACACGGGGGCCGGGTTCACCACTCTCCAGCCGATTTCATTCCAACAGCAGCTTCATGCACACCACCAACAGGCGATACCACAGCAGCTTCAGGGTCACATGGCCGCCAGTCCCTTCATGGCAACCATGGCACCGCTACCATGTCACAGTAAGGCTTCAGCAATATACGTTTAACATCAGACAGGAGGGAAAGATTCATTTATCTCTTCCCAATGACAGTGTACAACAAGTCAGAGTCGCCTCAGTACTACTCGTCTAGTTTGCTGTCTCAAGCCATGGTTATCACAGACAGCAACAGTCTGGGGACGCTGACCAGCCTCGCCGCGGTCCGCCAGGTATGACTGTGACTCTGTTGGGTTGTTAGATTGTCATTAAGTATTTAAACCTCTTTGTTCCGCTTCAAGCAGATCCTCACAGCGGATCCTGAGGAAGAGACTGACTCCCCTTTACAGGAGGATTCTTTACACTTGCAGCGACACACGCCTGTGCCAGGTAAACCGGAGCGGCAAGTAAAGCGTCAAACCTTTTTTTTTTCCATTTTCTGCCAAGCTTTAGTTGACGAACAGATGAGCTTATTTGTCACAAGAGAACTTTAATAGAGAGAGGAAAACATGTGTGACAAAATATAGCATAAGATGATTAAGGTTTAGTGGCTGCAGTAGAAGCCGAAAGTAATGCCCTGCCACCACCGTGCTCGCAAGCAGTTGGGTTTCTGTATTTTACGTCCCGGGTGTTTTTGATGTATGGTGACGGTTTTGTCTAACAACCAGCAAATTAGAGATGTTGACTTTTAAGATGACCTATTAAAGTACCCAAGTATTAAGAGTAAAAACGCAGAAAGTTATTAAATGGGAGAACAGAGGGTTAAAACTTGTGTACAAATTGACCAGAGATGTTTGGAAACTAATTATTTCAAAAAAGTTTTACCAGGAACGATTGTACCTGTAAGTCTACATGTTGCCCCCCCCCCCCCCCC
>JAVLVB010000857.1:1937633-1954939 GCA_032876305.1 Orestias chungarensis | reverse complement strand
GTTCTTGAGCTAGAGGAGCCTCATTAGCAACAAGTAGCACAACAGTTCTTGAGCTAGAGGAGCCTCATTAGCAACAAGTAGCACAACAGTTCTTGAGCTAGAGGAGCCTCATTAGCAACAAGTAGCACAACAGTTCTTGAGCTAGAGGAGCCTCATTAGCAACAAGTAGCACAACAGTTCTTGAGCTAGAGGAGCCTCAATTAGCAACAAGTAGCACAACAGTTCTTGAGCTAGAGGAGCCTCAATTAGCAACAAGTAGCACAACAGTTCCCTTTACATGTTACAGAACCGTGGACATATGTGCTCGGAAGATACCTTCGGTGACAACACGCAGACCCAGGACATGGTCGGGGGAAATATCTGCTCCCAAAGCCCGGAGCTCATCCTCCGTGACCGGAGGCCACTTATCCGTGTGGCTGCGCCTGGACTTCAGCTTCCTCAGCATTCCTCCGCCGCTCTTTCGGTCCCGGTTGCAGCTCTCCGCAGCTTTGTCGGCGTCCTTCTGGCCTTCACCGACTGCCTGTTTGTTCCGGGAACCGTTCATGTCGCCAACAAAGGCGACAAAAGACGCGGGTTTCGTTGTGTTTGGGCGACTTTGCGAGCCCGACGCTGTAATTTCAAGATGGCGTAAAGCGTGAGCGAGATGGAAAACCGCGCCTGGGATTGGTTGGAAGCTAATGCGGCTGCCATGGTTACCAAAAGGGGGTGAACAGTTTAACGCTCAGCTCGTCCCGGTTTCATTAAAACGCTCGGTTTTTATATTTGCTTATAAACCTTAGTTAGCTTAATCCACATTGTTTAACGAGATGGTCATGTTAAATGCTGGCTTCTTGTTGTCACAAAAGCTGAAACTCCCCCCCCCCCTTAAAACGGTCTTTAAAGCACCCGACGTTAGCCGCTAAGCTCCAGAAGATGGCGCTCGCACGACGACTCAACAGCCGCGAGAAAAGGGTCTGTTGACGGAAGTCCCCAAGAGCAGCGATGGTGCGGTTGAAGTCGAGGTAGCACACGTGCGTCAACAGACTTTTTTGCGTGTGTTGGCGAGTTTTTTCCTGATATTTCTATTGGTGTTTTTATTCTATTCGTCAGGTACTTGCTGTGTGAGATAAACGTGAATGACAGCAGCGACCTGCTGAAGCTGGATGACCGAATTGTAGCTGGGGCAGTGAGGGCAGCGGTGGCCCGCATCCACGGCGACTACGGGGCCGCTCTGTGCAGCATCCGGTTCTGTGGTGAGCTGCAGGGGATCACTGCAAGATTTATTACATAGGTTATTTTAAAAGTAAAAACCTTTAGATCAAAACTGGACTCACTGCGTTTTTTTACTGTTAACATGAACCGGTGAGTTTAAGAATCTAAATTAGACCAGACAAAACAAAGCTCAAGGTCTTTGATTCGTGTTTTTTGATGTTTTTTGAGCAAATAGATGACAAAAATTGGTTTGGCATTATAACAAAACATTAATGCTAGTAAACAAACTGGAAGAAAACAGGAGTAAAGCAAAGTAACCACTGCAAATAAAAAATATTGTTTAAAACATTGAATATGCCAAAGGTAAAAGTGACTTTTATATATATGATTATAGACATGCTTCAGACTTGAAATATTAAAAAATGAAGATTATTGTTCCAACTATTATTATTATTATTATTTTAACCACATTGTTCTAAAGAATGAATCCAGTATAGCATCTGGATTGAAAGAGTTAGAAGATCCTTCCATTTTTTGAGGTACACGGGATTTAATTCATGTTATGTTTGCCCTTGTGTTCAGATATTTTGCGTTTACATGCTCTCCCAGACATAAACCAAACTACAAGGATGCTCCAATTCTTAAATATTATACATTTGCTGCTGCTACTTATGAAGAATTTAAAATGGTTTTGTTCTCCTGTGTGTGAATGAAAAGAAAAAAAAGCTCCTCATCTGACGAGTTAAGACTCATTACAATTTTTATTTAACAATGGTATGTTTTACACAATAAACACTAATGCCCTGCTGTCAAACAAGAGTGAACAACAGAGAAGTTTTTTTTGTGTCTGACAGGGTTTAATGTAAACACTTGGTCGGTGTTATCTTCTAAATTAAATCTGAATTATACCATGTGCATCTGGTAAGATAACATCAGCATACAGTATATCTTCACCTTCTTTGTGTTGTGTTAAATGATTTGCTTTAATGCTACGTTCAAATGCAGAAACACGTAATCGTTAAAAGTTGGTTGCAGAGTAAAGCTAACAATCCATCAGTGAGCTGCACTCCGTCCTATCGTTCTAAGAATGAGATTATAGTTTAATTTTTAGGATTTACCCCTTTTCTGATCTCTCACGCTCTGTTTTTTCTTTGCTTCAGTGAAATATCTGAACGCCCACACTGGAACTGTGTTTCTCCGCTTTCCCAAAAGCTTTTACAAACTCCTGTGGTCTGCTCTCCCTTTCATCACAAGCATCGAAAGTCGAGGGCAAATAATCCAATGCTCCTTTAACTGTTTGCATGTGGGAGGTGAGGTGGAAACATAAAACAGACACACACACTCACAAAAATATTGAGGTGCCCTAAAATCTCAATGAATTTACAGTGGTTACTGTCCTACAGGCACAATCAGAACATGTCAGAAGTTTTTGATCCGATACAACACCCAGCAGCTCCATCGGATGCTCCCTAAATGTAAAAATGAAGGTAATGAATTTCAAAATCATATGAAATATCATCATATTATCTTAAAATCTTTTCACGTGCAATTTTAGTTCAGTCATATCCTTGTTGTTGGTTTACATAATCGTAGGAAATCATTGCTTTGATATAATTGTACTAGGGCTTTCAGGAAGATCTAGATTTAATCCTTGGTCTTTCTTTTTCAGAAGAGAAAAGGCAGATTCGGGAGGCAATTCTGAGCTGCTCTCTAATAGACAGAGACAATGAAGCACTGGAAGATGACCTGGAGAGTGAAGAAGATTGAGAATAAGAGCCTCAAAGCACGTCAGCTGTGAAATTCAAGTTCTGTTCAGATGGTTGGACTAGGTTATTTTTGCAGCAAGACTGACTGTTTGAAATAGCAGAAGAACGCTTTTTAGTGAGTGTTTTGGTTCAGTTGTGTCAATAAACCTATGTGCCATTTTTGTAACATTGCACAATCCCCCACCCACAATCTTCTTTTGTTTGTTTTTTAAATTGCTAACAATCTCAATATAGTCCCACCACAATATGAGTTTAAATGATAATATAACCTTTCATCTGTCAGTGCATCATTATCAAATTGTGTTCGTACAGAGCATGCTCGCAACAGTTGGACTCCGGTCCTCTTTATACCTGAGGCCTGTTTAGCAGCGGAGCACAAAGAGCCTGACAAGAACAGCAGGATTCAGTGAGCAGATCAGAATAGATATGCAAAAGTTTATTTGTTTTTTTTTTTGCATATCTAGTGCATATCTAAAGAAACTATAAATCATCACAGCTGGGAGTAGCAATTGGAGAGCTCAGTTAGCCCCCAGCTATCAGCTTGAAATCCATAATAACCCAACCCAGTGCTGTCTGTTTTGACGAATACAGGCCTGGCTTTAACTTTCCGCATGATAGACTTACTATCCAGCTGTAATTCAGGAATGCTGATGAGCTAACTGGTTACTCGGAAATGTGAAGATCCTTATGCTAATAATAATGAAAATCTTTCAAACATCTAAAATGCATTTTGTGTAGCTTTCTCTGGGCCAGAGGATGTGGTAGTGGGTGGTTTACCATTTTTAGAATCCAGTTCCTAGTTTCTAATTGGTGGGCTTTTCTTTGTTATTCAATTATTTTACAATTTTCCCGGTTTATCAAATCCCATTAAAAAAGTTCCTAAAACAAAACTAAAGCAGGTTTTTTCTTTTTATTTAATAGATGCAGAATTCAGAAGATCTGATTTGTTGTTTTTTTCTTGTCAATGATGTAACAAACTTCTTGTTTTAGTATTGTACTCTCACCAGTACACTATTTTTTTTTTATCTAAAAAGAATAGAAAAAGCAGTTTCTTCATTTTGTTTGTTTAAGTAATTTTGTATATGTTTGCTTACATCCTGTGCATTTTCAGCTTGACATATCTTTTGAAGTCTCTGTTAACGTAGGGTCAGGTATGGACATCTTTGTATTTCTGAGGTATTTTCTTTCTGGATGCTCGTATCTGGAGTTCTGACAGTTGGCTTAATTCTTTCCTTGTTAGTTTAATTTTGGCTTCCAGCCTTCTCCATTGTGTCCGCTCTGAACTTTAACTTTGTGAAGCGAATTATCACTAATGCTGTACCGTATTATTGGTCCTGGTGATGGTGAAGTTAGGATCATACTTAGCACTGCATTAACATAATCTTGGAGATGTGGAGGCACTAAACGTAACTTTGGGCCCCGATGTCGAGGTTGACAACCTCAACTTAGTTCATCATCCTATCTCTTCGGTCAGTGATTCAAGCATTCGGTTGGTCTTGTGTCGTTGAGACTTAATCTCTGGAGACTCGATATGAACTTCTAACCTCGTGTCCTGGACCTTGGACTGTGGGCATCAACACATCCATGTTTCTTTTAGCCCCGTTTCCAAGGGTTACTGGTGTAGTAACCCAATGCAGAAGGACAGCATACATTTTTCATTCATGACATGAACTTATTAAAGATTTAACAAACTTTAAATTTGCCTTTTCTTTATTTGGTTAAATATCAAATGCATTTACTGTATTGAAAAAAAAACAACTAAAAAAACATCCCCATCTGTCTTATGCATCTAAACTTATCCTTCTTAGGATTAGTTAGGATGACTAGTTTATTTGTTTGGGTAAAATAATATTTGTTGCTTTCTTTAAATACAGATGGTGGCATACTTTATCAAACTGCTTGACTTGGGTCAGACATCTTGAACCTGACTCCACTTGTGCTTTAGAGGAGTTTGCTGGATGCTCTCCATCTCGGCTATGGGGTTCATGCCGTGTAGACTCAGTTACCCAGAGTTCCTAGCGCACCTGTTTTCTAACGAGACTGGCAGCGTTACAGGAAACATCCGGGTCCTTCAGGTTCCTGTCTGGCGACCCGTCGCCATTAGTGCACGCTCTTTCCTCCGGACCTGGATTTTAGGCGTAAATTCCCACATTGGGTGGTTTTCCAGTTTCTGGAAAACATCTAGCGCCTTGTCAGGGGCACTTTGTTTTCCTTAACGAGCAAAAGGGCGACATTTAAAGGGGGTTTTGGCCCCGTTTGGCGAGCTTTCGTCCTCTCCCTCCGCCTAGCTTCGCCACCTGAGACGCCATAACCGTGTCTCTGTATTTTCTCCTGTTTGTTTTGTCGTCAAGATGTCGCCGTGATGGAGTCTCCGCGTTTGACAGAAATGAATCAGGGCCTTCGCCGCCTGACCCGCACTCACCGCGACCCGCCGCCGTCCTCCGTCCCCCCGTTTGATGCTAGAGAGCTCGGCCGCTCTCTGCCGGAAGCTCGCCCCGAACAGCGCTCACTGCGCGGAGACAGACATGGAGAAAAACCCCAGCAGCAGCTCCAGCACCAAGGTTCCGCCCCGGTCCAGCTCCGCAGGCCCGCCGCCTGGAGACTCTAAACCCAAATCAGGTACAGGTCCGCCTGTAACTCCTGGGCTTGTCGTGCAAATGTGCAGGTTTGAGGCTAACAGGCCTGTTGTTTATCTTTTCGCCGTCAAAGCATCCGAGCCAGCTGCAGCGCTTTACATGCAATATTATCCATGCACGGCTGGACCGTGTCCTGTGGGACAGATGACACCCATGTGAGCTCATCCAGCAATCAGTCTTCATCTGTAGACCACTTTAAACGCCACAGTGTAGTGTCTGAGAAGATGACATAACTAATACGACCCTTCTTTAAATAAAGGAAAGTTAATGCATGATTAAAGATAAGCTGACAAATAACTAATGGTGAAAAAAAATAATACAGGATTCTTTTCCATTTTTTCCCAAAAAGGAAAACAGTTTTTATTCTTTCCTATATATCAGAGTAAAAACATTTAATCTGATTATTTTTGATAAATCCATTACTGAACTGTTCTTCGACCTAATAAGTAATCGGATAATTTTTACCTACAGCATACAAAATATTAAAACAAGTCAGTTGTACAAGAAATATGTTTAGGATGCAAAAACTTGCCTTTTCTAGTTAGAATCATGTTAAAACATTTCCAGTTAGACGCCTTTGAATTAGATTATTTTTTGTTGTTTAAAAGATTAAATAATAGAATACTTGATTAATAAATAGATTTTTAATAATACAAATTACAGTATGATAATAATTGTTAAACAGCTTTCAACAATTTTTTGCTTTTAGAGTAGATGGCTAATAGTTACGGATATTGCTGCTTACTTATGTATTTTTTGATAAATGAACCTCAGGGTTTTTAAACCCTAAATTTGGTGCAAACCCGCTTGTAAATTTGAAATGTTTAATGTTGTGGCAGTGTTGTTGTACAAATACAAATTTTTATTCAGATACTAAATCTTAGTTGTTGGACAAAACTGCAGATATAATCAAACCTTTTTAGTGAAGTCACATTGTTGATATTTGTTGATAACTATTCCGGTTTTCAATCATATGTTTTCCTAATATTGAGCGGGTTGAATCATTTTTTCTGTAGTTTTCAGGTAAAATATTCTCATTTTGCAGTTTATTACACTTGTTTTTTTTTTTTTTCAATTCAGCAGTTCCGATGTAAAAAAGTTTAATAATTGCTGCATGATTACTTCTCACCTCGCCCATTGGTTTAAAGGTCACAAGCTGTTTTTATATCCAGATTTCATGTGAATTTTAAAATGTTGCAAAAAACAAAAAGAGCAAGTATTTAGGATAGACAAAGTTCCCTTCACTGGTCTATAGCAAATCAACCAGTCTATGCAAAGCATCACTTAACAGAAATTAATGTCAATCATCATCTACATCGAAACTTGGTCTGCTAATGGGTTTCAATCTTAGCACTTTAACTCTCTATTAGAAAAGCTAAAAAATCTCAAGCAAGCATACAAAATGTTTAACTTTTTTCACATTGTTCCATTTCCATCAGCCTTTGTAATGCAGTACTTCAAAATGCTGATTAAAAAAGTTGATGAAAACACGGCTATAGAGTAGAAAGCGCATATTACAAACGGAGGACAGAAAAACAGCCATATATGACATCTGGCATGGTTTGCCTACTACAAAATGTTCTAGTATTTTAGGCTAATGTGCTCAATATTCATGCATATTTCCTCATTTTACGTATTGTACTGTTTTTATTTTTATTTGTTGTCTTCTGTTTTTTTCTAGAAGGTAAAAATAATGGAGGCTCTAAGCGCTACAATCGTAAGCGGGAGCCCTCAATCCCCAAAGGTGAAAGTTTTCCCGGCCCTCGGCGCACCAATTCACAGAAAAGCAAGAATTTCGACAAGAGACCCCCTCAGAGAGGCGGAGGACGACAGTATGGAGTCACAGGCGGAGGACGGCGCGAGGAGGTTCGTGTTCCCTTATCATCTCTGCTTTATTAAGGGTGCGTCTTGTTTAAGATTATTTCTGATTTCCACTACACACCTGCAGGTAGCAGAGACCTGCCGGGCTGAGTTTAGCCCGGCTCAGTTCGCTGGACCCAAAAAAATCAGCCTGAATCACCTGCTAAATTTCACCTTTGAACCTCGTGGCGGTAACGATGGCATCGGAGACGGCGGCCACTCCTATTGGGGGCGCAGAAACAAGTGGGGACACAAGAACAAGCCCTTCAACAAGGAGCTTTTTCTGCAGGCCAAGTAAGCAGACCCTGAAGTAGTCAGAGATCTGATCTACAATAAGAATGGCTGAGTACGCTAAACTCATGATGTATTTGGATCTTAGCTGCCAGTTTGTGGTGACTGATGACCAGGACTATAAGGCTCACTTCACTGATCCAGACTCTCTGGTCAACTGGGACTGTGTGCAGCAAGTGGTGAGTATGGATTGAGGTTAGGCATCATGGTGTTGCTTATATTTACTATTATTAATTTCTTATTTTCTTTTTTACTATTGTCCTAATGTTTATTACATTAAATCATGGTTTTGCATGCCATAAGTCCCTGTCTCATACTTCCAATATGGATTTTTGTAACTCTGACAAATAAATACAAAGAACCAACTCCAATTTTAAATATAGACAATGGAGCCAAATACAGGTTTTAGCAGTTTTTTGTTGATGTCTTCAGAGATAATTGTTTTGAATTCCCTTATTTACAATACACTCAATGTATTTGGAAATGTTTTTCGCCATCTTTTACACAATCTTCCATAAGCATCAATGTTCCATAAAAAATATCTAGTTAGTTTTTATGCATGTAAAACCTACATATAGCAATGAAATTGTGTTTCTTACATTCTATCAAAGTACCATAATTCCCGGACTGTAGAGCGCACCTGATTGTAAGCCTCACCCAGTACATTTTTAAAGGAAAAAACATTTTTTACATACATAAGCCGCACCTGTCAACAAGCCACATGTGATATTTACAAAGAAAGAGCGACGGTAAACAGAGAAAGTTTTCAAAGTTTTAATAATACACCTTAGCTTTTCTTTCCAAACAGTGCCCGTGACGCGGCAGTAACAGAGCCGCATTATGGTAGTAACACAGCACTAACAGGGCTGGTTAAAAAAAACATACCGGTAAAAGTCAGTGAGAGCCGTCTTCATCTTCCTCCTGTACACTGAACCCCCCAGTGTCGAATTGAAATAGCGTCAGATATTCTTCGCCACACACTCTCTCAGTCTCACTTTTGTTGTCGCTGTCAGTATTACTCTGATCCTAGGCAAATTCACTCCTGAGCTTGTGCTGTCCTCTCAATCATGCAGCAGACCGGCTTTTCGAAACCCGTTGGTGATGGTGGATTTGTTCACACGGCTCCACGCTGTCAGGATCCACTGCCAGACTTATGCAAAAGTTGCTCTTCTGTTCATGCTAATTTTATTTATGCACAAAGTGCGAAGTTACATTAAACTTGCGTCTTTCTCGACACGTATATTCCACCTGTCTCACTCTTACCTTTTCTGCTCGAGCGCCCCCTGGCGGCCGTTAGAAATAATGCATACATTAGTTGCATCATTGCATAAGCCGCAGGGTTGAAAGCGTGTGACAAAAGTCGCGGCTTATAGTCCGGAAATTACGGTAGTTTAAAAAAAAAAAAATGTAATTGAAACGTTCACGTAATGTTTGCAGTTCTGAATGAGATTTATTTAGCTGGACCAGCGAACAAAAATGGCTTTGGATCATAAAAATGGCTTTAGATAATAAAAATGGCAGATCCCTGCATTAGACCATTGATAAATCAAAATATAATAAATTAAATGCAGTTATTGACTTCTTTATGTTACTGATGTACTTTATATTGTTATATTTTTCAAGAGAAGTGTTTGATTTATCGCCACTTTAATCTTCGTCGCAATTCTATCACAACATATCAGGATAAAAGTTTTAATCTTTATCGCCTGTCCCTGGAGCTTAATATTTTCTTTGCATCAAACTCATCGTCTCGGCTGTCTGTGTGCTAAAGAAGTCTAACGCATAATGAGACATCTCCTCCGTGCGTCGACAGCGCATCTACAGCCACGAGATGCCGTCCTGCCCCATCTGCCTCTATCCCGCTGTGGCGGCTCGCATCACACGGTGCGGACACATCTTCTGCTGGCCGTGCATGCTCCACTACCTGTCGCTCAGCGACAAGAGCTGGTCCAAGTGCCCCATCTGCTACGAGCCGGTGGACACGGCTGACCTAAAGAGGTAAGTACGGAGGTCAAGCTGTTTGTTTCGACCGGATAAGGAAAAACCCGCAGGCTAGATTGATTGTTACGCCATAAAAGTTGCTCAGTGCTCGCTTTCGTCGCAGCGTGGTTGCCATGGAAACCAAGCAATACGCAGTCGGGGATGTTATGACCATGCGCCTGATGCGGAGAGAGAAAGGGGCTCTGGTGGCGATGCCCAGCTCCCAGTGGGTGAAGGTGGAGGAGCCGGTTCGCTTTGGAGGTAACGAACTTGTCTTAATGTTGTGCTGCAGCAAAATATACAACTGACTTGTCTACAGAGTTTTTACCAAGTCCGGAATCTTTTTTATACATTGGATTAATGTGTCTTCCAGGTCTAGATTAATCTAGAACAAAATTAAAATGGACAAATGAAGAAACGATTCACCATTTCACACTTACAAGAGAACTTTAGCTGGTGGTAGTAAGTGGGCGGGTCTTACATTGGTTTTGTCTGTGACGGCTTCCTCTAGACAAATATTAGACCCAACTAGAAATGGAGAAGCTGAAATTGCTCACCAAGAGCTTTTATTAAATGAATTATAACAATGTATTAAAGTTATTTCCACAGTTCCAGTGAGAATATTGAATATTGAGTCACATCAAACTCAAGTCGTCTTGCTGTTTGGGGCAGCCAATCAGATATCAGGGTGTCTACAGAGTCAGCCCTAATCTCACACACTGAGTTTGATGGGTGAAGATTCGGGATGTTTTTTAACACAGCAACATAAAATACCTTATATCATTTAAGGATGGTTTTTAAAATGTAAACAATACAATTATTAAGGAATATACAATTGATTGTAAATTTTTCATAGATTATACATTTGAATAATATTTCAACAGTTTATTTATTTAGCGATCCTCACTCTGTATATTTCTCCACCTGTTCTATGGAAAATTGTATGAAGGCGATGTTTGAGGAAATTACATTTGTGGTGTCGTCCAGACTGATAGACACTTTCCTGTTGTAAAAAACTTCATATAAATACGTGTTATGATTGGATAGATAGCAACTAATGGTAGCTTTAAATCTATTTTGCAGATGCTTCTTTGAGTCAGTACTCCAAGCTGCTGCTGACCTCTCTGTCGCAGGTCCTGAACTTGGTCACAGAGGAGAAGGGAATCCTGCAGGCTCAGCTGAGCCTGGAAGAGGGTTCTGAGGGCTGCTTCATCCAGAGCGCCCTCTGTCTTCTACAGGTACAATTGTCCTCCTGACTGTAGCGGCGGCAGAGATTTAGGAAAATAAAGTGACAGACTTCCTTAAGATGGTTAGAACAGTAAAATGTTTGCAGTTCTTTAAAATGGTAAAAGACAAAAGCTCTGTCTGAATGTGTTAATTTTACAGGAGAAAGAGGAAACTCTACTGAAGCAACAGATGGCAAATACAGACGATGCTGACCTCTCTCTGATCACCTCCCTGACTCTAAACGAGCCACCACGTCCTCTGGAGGACGTAGTGACTACTACCAGCAGTGCCAAGGTAAATCTAAATCGATCTCTGACTCATTTCGATGAAAGGGGCAAGAAGGAAGAAGTTTTGTATTTTTTTTCTTTTGAAAAAATGTAATAAAACTATTTTTTTTTTTAAAGAGCTCATTAGTCCACGTGTCACTTCTCCTTTAGCCTGTGCTGCAGTATTCCTCAGCATTTGATGATGAGGTGGAGGAGCTCACGGAGGACTCAGCTGCCGAGCTGCCAGGAAGTCCTGATGCCGTCCTGGAGAGTGTGCCGGAAGAGGTTCCCGAGGTCCCTGAGGCTCCTGAGCCTGAGGTGGATCCCCCCCCACTGCCCCAGCTCGAGGAACAGAGCCCAGCCAATCAGGCTGAGTCTTCCCGCCCCTCTGCTACTGTGGTGCACGGACCATACTACTATTTCTACCAAGGTTCTCCTACCTGCTTTATCCGACAGCCTGCATGTACAGCTAATGACTATCTTTAGCAATCAATGTTTTTCAAACACTATTGAAAAATATTTTAGCCTCATATTTTGATTAATTATATTTAAAAAGAATTGAATGAAGTTTATATATTTCTACCAGCTGACGACTGCCAGCAGATGTTCCTGCATCCCGTGAATGTGCGCTGTCTGCTGCGTGAATATGGCAGCCTTGAAGCTTGTCCTGACTCCATCACTGCCGCAGTGGTGGAGATCGTGGGACACACGGTCACTGAGGTAAGCGGTAAAGCCGGGTCACAAAGGAGGTTTTAGGTTCCAGTTACTGTCAACGCGGTCGCCTTGACCCTTTTATTGGCTTATTTCAGGAGATCCGTCGCCGCCATCGCTACTTGGCCCACCTGCCCCTCACATGCGAGTTCAGCATCTGCGAGTTGGCCCTGCAGCCGCCGATCCTGTCCAAGCAAACTCTGGACACGTTTGCAGGTTTGAAGGCTTTTTAAAACCCAGTTTTCATCCGGCTTCTTCTTAATCAGACGTTTTTTCGCTCAAGTTATCCGTCAAACTTTCAGACGACTTGGAAAAAAGGAAGCGTCTGAGGCAGAAGAAGGCGAGGGATGAGAAACGCAGGGAGAAGCGGATTGAAATGGAGGAGAACAAGAAGCAGGGGAAATGTGAGTACAAAGCGGCTTTAAACTGCTAAAGCTTGCTTTGTGATTCCAGCTAATGTTCGGTTCTTTGTCCCGTCAGATCCGGAGGTGCATATTGGACTGGAGAACCCTTATCACTTTCCAGCGTTTGGCTACAGCAGCCCGCCAATCCAACCTGATTTTACTTTAGCCCCTACATCCCCCCTCAGCAGCAGTCCTTCCTCTGGTAAAATCACCTCTTCCATCAGTTTTTGTGTTTAATTTCATTTTTTTTTATTCTTAGTGTTTTAAAATACACATTCCTTCATTTATTTCCTTCCTTTGTTTCAGACGGGATGAGATTTCCAAGTCTGAGTGTGTCCTCGCCTACTGTGGGTAGCAAGGAAGACGATTCCCACTGCATGTCCTTTGCACAGGTTTGTGTTTGATGGACATTTTTATGTCGCCAGTGAAAACAAAGTAAATGACTACATGTGTAAATTCTGTTGGAACCTGTTTTTCTGCACAGATGCTAAAAGGTGGGAAAGCCAGAGCTGATGCTGGGCCCAGGATCACTCCAAAGACGGGTAACGCAATCCTCAGTCTTTTTTTTTTGTTTGTTTTTTTTCGGACTTTTTTAACGTACTAATCATAATTTTGAATGGGAAAAAAAAAACTAGTTCACATATCCACTTTTTATTTCCTCACTCCTATGAGGTTCAGTGACTTTTGGTGACTACAAATTTCTTTTAATTCTTCAGTGGTCTCCAGTTGAACCCTCCTCCAACACACATAAATAAACAACTTACTGCCAGGAACATCCTAATGACACAAAATGAACATTATAAATCCGGTTTGTTGCTGCAGGGATGTGTTAAATATCGCCAGAGACTCCATTGTTAGATCATCGGGGTATTATGTAATTGGGAAGTGGAAGCTAATAAAACATGGTTTCGGTTTATTTAAAAAAAAAAAAGTCAAACTACTTATCCAGTTTCCTGTTAAAAAAAAATCATTTGTGGGTTTCAACACTTTAAGTGCCGGAGTTTTTTCAAGAAATTGTTCAATTTTGATTTCAAGATTTCAAAAGGCTGTAACTTTAAAGTGGTTTGAGATAAAGTTATACTGTCAATCAGAAATATCTTCAGTATGAACCTAAATTTGGGATGGAAGTAGATTTGTCATGTAATTAGATTATTGTGACATCAACAGGTGGAGGTCATATTGGAAAATGTTAATTCATCATTCAGAAAAAGAGAAATGAAATCAATGGGCTCAGAATTTGTCAGATCTTCTCCACAATAACCAACAGCCTCATCAAAATTTCAAATCCACTTTTGATGCTCTTCTCTCAAGAACTGCCCGTCATCATCATCATCACCGCCGTGATTTATGGTGCGACAGTGAACGGCTCCATTTTTTTTCGCGGCTTCTGCCACGAAAACAGCGGTTGTTTTTATCCCCACTATATTCACCCTTATTTGCGGAGTTATGAGCCCCTCTGCCACCCCAACCATGTCCCCTGCTTGGCGTTTGCAGAAAAAAGGAAAAACACTCTTTCGCTCTGCTCTGCTCTCATTACGCGCCACTGCTTCGCCGCCGCGACTCTGAGCGGGAGGGTGTTTTACAAACTCTTTTTACTCAAAACCTTTGAATAGAACCATGTCCACAAATGCTGCTCAGATTACAGGCACATGTGTCCCCTAACTCCTGGTGAAAAGTGGTAGCAAGATTCGACACCACATTTATAGATACAGCCTGTTTTATTCAGCAATGTTGCTTGTTGCAATTTTGCGAGTTTGGCGCTTAGCGGGTTAAATACAAAACATGAAAAAATGAATGAAGCAGAACGTTCGAAAGCTTATCAGCTTTAGATGATCATAAAAAACCACAACCTGCCTCCTCTAATTTCCTGCAACACAAACAAAGCTGGTTGGTTATCTGATAAATTTGTTGTTTACAAGGATTTGTGGATCGCTGTGCACGTTCACTGCGTACTCGTACTTCTAGCAGGTGGAACAAGATGTGCTTTCGTGTGTCGTTTCCACTTATCTTTCACCGCTGAAGGAGTTTTTTTCTTTCCCACATGCAGAAACGCTGCTCGCCCCGCCTGCAGCAGACAGCGACGGCGAGAGCGACGGCTCCGACCGTGTCCCCGTGCCCAGCTTCCAGAACTCCTTCAGTCAGGCTTTTGAGAGGGCCCTGCTGCAGCTGGACCACGCTCCCGGCTCCCCACCGCAGCCGGTGCTAGAACCCGGTCAGCGACGCCGCAACCAAACAAAAGGGAACGATCTCGATTGGCTCTTAGCTTCCGCCCGCTAACTCTTCAGTCTTGTGTTTCAGATGAAAAGGGAGGGAAGAAGAAAAAGAAGAAGCAGAAACTTCTCTTCAGCACATCCATGGTTCACACAAAATAGAGGAAAAACCGAAGCTCATTTGATGGATTTTGTTTCTTCAGACCTTCCCGATGCTTGTTTTAGCCACCCCCCCACCCCCAGCTCTATATGGGAAATCTAAGCTATGAAAGTAGGTTACACTTTAGCTAAAGTTCACATTGCTACAGTCGCCTAGTGTCTTCCCACTAGAATTACAACCATTTCTATTTTGCCCGTTTAACCAGATGTGTCGCACTGAAAGCTTTCTGGGTGGCCCCCAGTTCTGATGCTAAGTACATTAATAATAAGTGGCTGTTTCTAACATTGTTCAAGCTCCAGGTTTTTTTCATGTCACACAGCTTCCAGTGTAACCCAGAGTATTGCATTTTGGATAAATTATTATCTTTATAAGCAAGGCTTTTGTTTTGAAGGTGCTTCATATTAGAGTGGCAGTCAGCCAGCTGCAGGTGTGTTGCACCTTCCATATTGTACACCCACACTGCCCCACCCTGGAAACCCACTTTTCAGATACCCTTTTCAGTGTTTTTGACGATGACTACTCAATTGAAAAAAGGTGCAGCTACTGGGATCTTTTTTTTGCCGATTCCGTGACCCAAAGTTGTATTTTCTAGCACAAAGAACATGTAGTAAAAGAAAGGAAACAGTATTGTTAGCTTAAAAGAAAAAGCTAGGTCCTTACACACCCTCCATAACACATCTCTGATTGTTAAAAGCTGAAACGCACTTTCTGTCCTATTCTGCTCCGTTGCATTTTCCGATTAAGATTGTTTGCTCACTCAAACTTTATCATTATCCCCAGTTGATTTGTTTGTCCTTTGTGTGTTGGATGTGTTGAGCTGGAGGATTTCTGATAATGAACTTGCGCTAAAGAGGAAGCGGATTGGATATTTTTGTTTGAGGGTTCTTCAATTCACCTATATTTTTGAGCAGGTTTAAGGGGTAGACAGCATAATTAGTATGTTGTACCAAATAAAGATTTATGCACAATTAATGTGTACTTGTCATTTATTAACTCGTGTCGATGCAGTATGGTAGCTGGTCCACTGGAGGGCAGCCTCGATGCACCTGCACATCTACAGTACCAGCAAATGTTAAACAGCTATATGGTGAAACAACATTGAAAATATGTTTTATGCTTTATTGATCTTGTTCCAAAAGACTCACCAGATGATGATTATAAACTGAATGGATTGGTGCCTAATTCCAGTGTCTGATTTCTATCAATTTTAGGTTGTGTAAAGTTATTTTCGCCTCTTTAGAAGTTTAATTTATTGAGATTTTATGGTTGGCAGGTCAGTTTTTATTTAATTTTTCCATTGTCATTACATAGGTGTTTTAAAACCGTTAATATTAGCAACTATTTTTTACACATTGATTAGACTAAACGAATGTATTTTAACATTACATATTTTTGTAAAGGTTTTACTGTTCTGCCACATCCTGGCTTTACAACCCCATCAAATACTATTCAACCTTTTATTTTTAGTGTACAGAATATATATTTAAACAACATATATTTACTACAATAAGAACTTCAGTTAATGAATGAAATGTGTTAAAATGTATTTAAGAGGATATATAAAGAATATCAAAGACAATTATTCATTTTTGTTTTTTCTAAGGATCCAAAGGGTAAAGGTCAGATGGTGCTCTGAGGAAATTAAAGCTGCAGATGTAGTTTGTCAGCTATTGATCAACATGTTTTTTTCTTTTCAGTTTTATTTTATGAAATTGGATTAAGGTAAAATCACACCAACAATAAAAGAAAACTCTTCTGACATCAGGAAAGATGTAACAATATTGGGTTATTGTTCCTTTACTTGTTCCCAATCAACTTCCTCTTCCTCAGAGACATGTTCTTGCACTTTGAGCTCCTAAACCAAAACCTTTAAAACATATATATGAGAATTTGAGACTATTAAGCAGAGAAAAAACCCGGTAACTTCCAGTCAAATCGGTTTATCTGGTCTAAGCGTTTAAGATCCGTCGCTCTTTTATTTTGAAAGAGCCAGCCGGAAGCGTGGTCGCTCGTGTCTGCTAGCTTGACGAGGCCGGCCAATCAGCGCTTGTGTCTCTGCTCTATCCTGACAACAACTCTGCAACCTGAGACGGGATAGCCAGTCTCCAGGCTAGCTGGCTGAACCAGCTAAGTTAGCCTCGCTGCTAACCTCTCCATTAACTAACGAGCGAGGATTCGGGGCGAAGGTAGCTGAAAATAACCCGGTTTGGAGCTGCTTCGACGGTGGATGAGGAACAAATCAAAGGAAGAAAACAGTTCTCCGCTTGGTAAGTTGTCTCCAGTATGGATGCAGGGAAGGAAACGCAGGTTCAGCCACTGTTACCATTTTGTAAGTCCAGCTTCTTGAGGTGTTAGCCGACGGTTGCTAGCGAGCAGAGTCAGTTGAGGCGGTTCAGCTGCTGTCCTGCTTTCATTGTGGTACCAAGGAGATCTCTGCGTGTTTATTCTGGTACCACAGAGATCTCTGCGTGTTTATTCTGGTACCACAGAGATCTCTGCGTGTTTATTCTGGTACCACAGAGATCTCCTCTGCGTGTTTATTGTGGTACCACAGAGATCTCTGCGTGTTTATTCTGGTACCACAGAGATCTCTGCGTGTTTATT
>JAVLVB010000857.1:1907547-1937533 GCA_032876305.1 Orestias chungarensis | reverse complement strand
AAGTATGTTAAAGTATGACCTAAATATGTTAAAGTATGTTAAAGTATGACCTAAATATGTTAAAGTATGTTAAAGTATGACCTAAATATGTTAAAGTATGTTAAAGTATGACCTAAATATGTTAAAGTATGTTAAAGTATGACCTAAATATGTTAAAGTATGTTAAAGTATGACCTAAATATGTTAAAGTATGACCTAAGCAACAATCTGTGATAAGAATCGGCTAATTTGCCCTCAATTGACTCCTTGGCCGGAAAGAAAAACATATATATTTAAAATCTTAATGCGTTTCTATGCTTGTTTGATTTGTTCCAAAAAAAATTTTTTTTCAAGAAATGATTACGAAATATCAATTGGTTTGTGTAAGTGTTTTGGACATTTATTAAAAATGTTAACAAAAGTAGAGATGAACAAAAAAACTTCGAGTTAGGCAATCTGGAGTAATTGGAGAATAAATGCGTTAAGATTAGAGTAAATCGGCGAAATTTAGGACATATGCAAACAAAATGCATTGAATTTTTTTGTTTAGTAAAAATCACATAAAGGTGTTGAGATTTCATGGAGACTTTGTACAGATTTCTGATTAGACTAAAGGTTGTTCGGCTGGGCTTGTAATTTTGAATCCAACAGCAAACGGAGGAATTACAAGATTGGCAACATTTTTTAAAATCAAAACAAGGAAATGTGCCAAACTTATTTAAGCTAAACTGTATCTTTTTATTTATTGAGGAAAAAAAAGAAATTACAGCTAAACATACTTGTATTCATTTTTTCCAAAGCCATCTTTAATTATTTTTTTAATGACACGAATGACCCAAATCTACTGGATTATGAGTATTTTAGTATTGATCCACATCTGCCAACTCTTCCCTGTTTGGTCCTGATCACTGTTTGATTGCTGGAATACATTTTTTATGTCTGCAAATACTATATGTTAAGCAAATTAATCAAAAATATAAATCATTACAAAGTTATTAACTTAGTTAAAATAAAAAAATAAGACAGCTTTGGCATTTTAAACATTTAAATTACACAGATAAATTACTCACACTAGCCCTTTAATTCACCCCAAAGGTTTCCTTTGTTATTGTAGAAAGATCTCTTCGATTTCAACGATTTTGTAATTCATTTGGAGATTTTTACAAATACTTTTGATTGTTTACGTTTGCGCCGCTCAGTTTGTATGTTTTACATTCTTTGGGGTGAAAGAAGGAAAATGACCAGTAAAATCCTGATAGCTTCACGTCTGTAATTTATCCGTTTTGTAATATGCTTAGTCTGCAATAAGTATTAGCTAATGATACATCCATGCCGTGCTAATGATTATCTGGCGTCGGCGATAAGCCCAAACAAGGGAACTCTCCACCATAGACTTCAGTGTTAGTTTTATTATTTGTGAAACATTCACCAACAGCGTTGGATGTTTTCTTGATGTTGTGCATAAATCTGTTCTGTCCAAGCTTACTGGCGGCCACCATGTTCGGTTAAACTAAAAGCACGCTTGATTATTTTAACTTGATGCTTGGTCAGCTTTCGTATTCTTGCACAATCGTAGATCTCTTTCCAAATAAACTTTGGGGGAAATTCCTTTGTGTGGCCTTTGAATAACTGGCTCAGCCAGGTTTACTGACTTGGATGTTCTTTGCTTTCAAAACAAAACGCAGCGCCTACAGGTTCAGCTGCTGTCCCACACGAGCTGTCTGCTAAATATCAAGAAGCATCTGTGACTTTTCTGAACCTTTAAACCAAATATGTGGATTAAATTCTGGTTTGTTTTTTAATCTATGCTCATGTATTAAGTTATGTGCAGCTTTCAGGATGTGTCTCAGCCTATGTGAGACAGACACTGATCTACTCCCTCGCGGGCTGCCCGACCTACCAGCAGTGTAAATGTTTAGCATTCCATCACTACAGAGGCGTTTCCTGTCAACACGAAAAAGGTCAAATTTTTCAAGCTTTGCAAAGTCTTCTCACTGCGCTGCTCTCTCACCATCCGATCTCTTTTCCCTGGATTTGTTTGTTTAGGTGCCATTCACAATTAGCAAACGGGAGTGTTCATTGCACTTTGGATTTTTTTTTGTGGGCGTTCTGCATAGACACACATGTTGTGAAAAGCGGGAGGCATCGCGAGCCGTGATCCAGGTGTTAATGCAAATACTCAAACGTGCAGAGAGTCAGCCGAGGGGAGTGACATGTAAAATGGATTTCCTGGAGCGTTTTTGCCGTACTTTACATCCGAGCGTCTGATTCTGATGCACGGGCGTGACTCTGTTTGCTGAAGTCTGAGTGAGTGGGCATGTTACCATCTGCTCGTCTCAGTAAGGAAAGCGTGAGAACGCCTTCCTTACGTGGTCGGTCAGGCCTTTTGTGGCCCCGCAGTGATTTCTCTGTCCTTTACTGGGTCTTAAACGCCGCACAGATGAAAAGCTTTTTGTGCGCGGTTGACACCGACTCTATTTCTTTCAGGCATCTTCGACCCGGTCACCGCTTGTGTGCTATGACATCGAGGCTCAGCGGCGACACAGCACCGAGCTCTTCCGCAGACGGTTGACATCTAGTAAGGTACGAAACGTTTGAAAAGAAAGCACAGGAACTACGTGAGAAGCGTTATCTGATGTCAAAGAACCTTTTAAAGCGCCGGCAAACGTTTTTGTGTGGCTATGGCGACTTGAGATGAATTTAATAATTAATTTCCGTTATCTAATTGCTTCATTATCTTTGCGCGTATCAAAGGTTAAAACATGCATGTGGAGGTTAATAATTGGCAGAGCTGGATCTTTACTGGCAGTCTGCTGAAACGTAGCCGTGGAATCCCCCATTCAGCGCAGCAGGCCGAGGCCGACAGTCCTGAGTCATAAGGAAGGTAAACAGTGACATTGTGGCGTTGTCCACCCCCGGCCCGTCGCACGCTTCACCGCAGAAGTATGCGGCCGTTGTTTGGCGATCATTGCCACACCAGTAAATCCAGGTTGTTGTTTTTTTTTCCATTTAGCTGTCCAACAAAAGTAAATGTTTTTTTTTTTTTAGAAATTGCGTAATACCATTTGTAAGCAATTTTTTCATCAAAATACCTGAGAGAACTTCGACACATCCTCCTACATCTGTCTCTCGTTTACAAGAAAGCAGCGCAGAGTCCAAACAGCAGGACTAGACCGAGAATGAGGCCGGTTCTGTGCAGATATCTGTTGTTTTTTTTTATGACAAACTTGGTTGAGTAAGTAATATTGCTCTTATGCAAAGTCATTTAGGTATTTAAACTACATAGTTGTTATCCTTAGTCCCTTTTGCCTTCTAGTCTTCAAATCCTCTGTGAAATGCTTAATGGAGCAAACTGGTATTAAAATCATAATATGAGCTTATTTTCTTTATTGCACTGAGGTTTAAAAGGTATGGGGTGTAAATCACCACTATTTGTTCAGATGAGGATACAGTGTTTTTCATTTTCACAAACTACCTCAGAATAAGAGTTTTTTTATACTCACCCAGAATATTCATCTGATCATTATCTTGTGGTAGGGGATGGGCGACAATAATGTGGTACTATAAGGTGGTACGTAAGCTAAATAACAAAAACGGAGGTTATTTGATAAGCTCTCTGCAGAAGTCGCAAGTCTCAATGGAGTAATGTGGCTCACAATATAAAATATTCGTTCATTTTATGTAGTTCATCCCGCTGTTCAGTCTTTAGATTTTAGCTATTTGTAGATTTGACTCCAAGTTAAAAGGTCAAGTTGTGCATCTACAGGTTTGATTCGTCGCATTGGAAAGTGCGTTCCAGAAGGCACTTCATATAGGATTATTACAGTTCACATTTTTTATCTTTAATAACTTTATATTAAGATATTAAGATTACTTTTAGAGTTTTTAAATGCTCTTATCTGACTACCTAGCAATAACTGTGGAGTAAGCTGTAATTTATGGCGGTAAAATCTAGGGATGTACAAATCTGAGAATGTTCATAGTTGTTTAATACTATTGCTTTCATGCACCATATTTATCAATATTAGATTTATATACGTTTCTCTTCCCTTTGCTCCAGTTAAACAGTCAAATATCGGCTTCCCTACATGATGTAACGTGTGTTAACGTCGGCATCGGCTGACGTGTTTAACATATTTATTTTAGCCCCGTTTTCAGGTTTGAGAAGAAAGAGAAATATATATACAATATAATATCAGTAGATGTTAATATCTGTTATCGATATTGGCCCAAAGTTTTCAAATCGGTGCATACCTTCTAAGAATAAAACTGTTACTGGTATCCCCCTACAAGGGTTAGGGTTATTAATGATTTAGAGTTATTCCTATGAAAAGAGTTCTTCTTTTTCTGTGTTTGCTGACCAGGATGGCCGCTCAGGTGGAGGTTCAGTCCGACGAGGTCGGGAGGAGCGGGCCGGATGGACGACTTCACCTAAGTCCGCTGACGGGCTCCAACAACAGGAACGTTGTTGAGATGCCCTCCATCTGCGAGCCTCGCGTCGTCGCTACAGAAACCAACAAGCCCACCCCGACCCCCAAACCTCGCCTCACTCCTAAGCCGTTCGCAGTGGAGAAAAACCCCACCATTAAGCCCATACTCGCCCCCAAGCCCCAGACGAAACCGCGGCCGGAGCCGACTCGCATCGCCGGATCCAAACCAGATCTGCCAAATTCACCGAAACCGACAGCAAGGCTGGTGTCCACGCACCCTAACCGTCCTGCTGCTACTTCCTTTAGGACGCCTAATAAATTGAAAACTGGCCAGACAACCAAGCCTGTAGCCCAGCCTTTTAAACCAGCCCCTCCTCTTGATCCGGTTGAGTCCAGTAAACCAAGTAGGCCTGTCCCGGCCGGGAGGCAGAAACCTGCCGCATCAAGCCTGTTCTATTCCAAGAGTTTCAAAACGTATTTGGCAGCTGAGTGGTCTGGAACCAGTTCGGTCAGATGCGAGAGCGGGGAGGTTAAGGAGGGCTCCATCACCAGAGCTAAATCCATGGACTATCTCGCTGCAATAGGGCAGGACGAAGACGAAAAAAGCAAAGCCCAACCCGAAGCCGCCGTGCAAATGCGAAAGCAGCCCAGAAGCCCCAGAGCCAGACCCGTTTCCACTATTTTCCCCGCTGCGCCAGCTAATACGGAGACACTGGTCCCTGCCCCTCGCTGGGTAGCGCGGCGACCCCTTTCAGCCGATCTCACGTCAAAGTTCGAGTCCATCGGTCTGTCTCTGCACCATAAAAGCCCTAAAGCAAACACTCCAACAGGGCAACTGGACAAAGAAGAAGAAAAAACTCTCTCCGGCGCAACACCAGAAAGTAGAGACGTTGTTGCCGACTCAGCTTCCTCTGACCAGAATGGCACCATAGCAGAAGAAACCGCTGCGAAATACCCAGACGAAGTTAACCCAGAGGCTAGCGTCAAGTCTCGAATAAATCTCTTCCTCGATTCATCGTCTCCGTCTCCGGGCTCGGCGGCTGATCTGCCCTCCCCAGTGCCAACGGTGCCAGAGGCAGAATCTTCAGTGGGTGTGAAGCAGCTCATCAAGCAGCTGACCGAGGACACGACCCCGACTCTTGTCCCGGCAGCGAAACTGGCGCTGAAGCCTCGCCCGCTGCCTCTCGACCTCACCAAAAAGTAAGAGCTTCATTCGTTTTCTCTGTTTGGTCTCGTTCAGTGTCGTTCAGTTTTTTTTGTTTGTGTGTTTTATTTATTTGTGCATGAGTTTCCTTGTCATGCATGCTTCTGTCTTGTATGGTGTATGTTCATCAGGTTTTCATCCGAGCACTCGCCAGACCCCTTCTCGCTCACCGAGGCTGCAGATCGACATGAGATCGGCAAAGATCCTCAGATAGGGGTAAGGAAGGTGACCGAGCTTTGCAACATGGGCTTACTCACTATAGTTTTAGACAAGAGTAGCTGTCAGAGGTGATTTTCACAGCTCGGTGTTAGAAAATGCTCTGTAGTCTGTTGTGTGCAGAATGTAAAGGGATGCAGGAAATGATCTGTTACAGGGAGAAACCTGCACATGAGGCTAAGGTCAGACGGTACATACACTAGCAATGAAATGAATGACGGCACTCGTTAATTACAAACTCTGAGTAATAGAAAAGTCCACTATCCTCTGAGATGTGAGCAGGGAGGTTATAGATTTACTCAACAAAATGTTTTGTGGTTGAACAAAACAACAACTAAGCTGTTTGGAGTTGGACGCTTTGAACAATTCAGTGTTCAATGTTTCTTTTAGTGGTCAAATGAAAAGATGTAGAGAGTTTGCACAGGTACACATCACTAACAGCAAAGCTACGCTGACTCTTGACGTGGTTTTACAACATAGCATATTTCCCTGTAAAATCTTGGCTTTTTCCTCAATTGCATTTGTGAATTAATTTGTAAACACCATCTCATAAATGTGCCATTAGATGTCTAAATCTTAGACATCTCCATATAATCATTCCCTGTAGATGTTGGTGGTGAAGGCTTGGTTATATTTTCGGCATCTTGATAAGTTTGCATAAGTAAAGGTGGGTTAAACACTCTTATGTTGTGTCTGTCGTGTCGTATTTGCTCTATTTTCTGGTTTATTAGTTATAAAAAGTGCCACCGCAGATGATTTCATTCTAAAAAGGTTTTTGTATGGATAAGCTAACTTGTCTTCTGTGGATCTGCTCGTATTTTCCCAGGTTGAGGAACCAGCAAACACTCCTAGTGACCACAAGATGTTTCTGGATTTGAAGGATTCCCCGTCAGAGTTCAGGAAGGGCCCCACACCTGAAGGCTCTGAGACGGGACAGCTGTGGGCTCCCTCCAACGAGAGTGCTGCAGGTGCTGAGGTTCACACAGTGAGAGCTTCCTTGTTTGAGAACATTGTGGAGAGGCAAAGTGTGTTCATGATGGACCAGGATGAGCCTGCAGGCACGCCCAGGGATTCACCCAGCGGCGCCTTCTTCACGAAAAGAAACAACGAGGATGACGGGTCTCTTGTCATCGCCACTTACAAGGAGCCCGCATCTCCCTCAGATACTTTCTGGGTCTCGCATGCCTTCAACACTGTCCAGGGGGCCGAAGAGAAGCGAGCCGTGATCGAGAGCGTCCCGGCGGCCCAGTGGGAAGACAAGGCCATGACGCTGCGCTCCAGACGCTCCGAACGAACCAGGCCGGCCATGCCGATGACCAATCCGGCGCAACCAGCTGTAGCCGCCGTTCCTGATCGGCAGCCACGGGTACTCAGAGTGGGGGCTTTACAGAAGTGGACAACCACCAGTTTCGACCAAAGCAAGAGTCCCGACAAAGGGATGCCACAGGAACCAGAAGGGGACGGACAACCAGCTTTGGAAAAAGATCAGGAGGAAGCAGCCGCTGCTCCCAAACGTTTAAAGATGTTGCAAGGAGAAGAGCAGCAGAAACCCAGGGCCACCTACTTTGCTTTGACCGGACAAATGCAGGAGCCGGCTTCTCCCGGAGGTGGAGGGAATGTCTTTGTGGGTACTAATCTGAACTTCGATGACCTATCTGTGAGGTCAGCTCTGGGGGGGTCACAGGGACAGATCTATGCAACAAGGAGGAACCCCTCACTAGAAGAAGCTTTTGGGCAAATCTCTCCCTCTCAAGAGAAGTTTGATGTGTTTACGCTGAGAAACCACGTCCCGTCCACGGAGATCAGGGCCCAGATGAATGAACAAACCAAAGATGACATGATTGGAGGTAAAATGAAAAAAGAGCAACAGAAGGAGACGGTGGAGAAGCAAGCACAAATGGACTTTGAACGAATGAAGGAATGGGAGAGGCAGCGCGAGTTTGAAAGGCAAAGGCAGAAAGCGTTCGAGACGGAGAAGAGAGAGCTTGAAGAGAGACAGCAAAGGCAGAAGCTGCTCGAGTTAGAGAAACAGAACCAGCAAGAGTCTGAGAGGGAGAGACAGTGGCAACTCCAGAAGGAAAAACGAGAATTGGAGAGGCAGAAAGAGCTGGAGAGGCAGCGGGAAAAGGAGAAGCAGAAAGAAGCGCTAGCGCAAGAGTCTGTTGAGCTAGAGAGGCAGAGACTGAGAGAAAAGGCAGAGATGGAGGCCGAAAAGTCGAGACAGATGGCTTTAGAGCAGGAAATGCTGAAGATGAAAGAGCTGGAGAAAAAAACGAAACAAAGGGAGAGGGAGCTGGAGAAACAGAGGCAAAGAGAGATGGAAAAGGAGAGGAGACAACAAGAAGCAGAGAGACAACAGTTGGAGAAAGAGAGACGAGAGCAGGAGAATGAGAGGAAGAGGATAGAGGAATTGGAAAGGCTCAAAGAATTGGAGAGACAGCAGCTCGCGGAGCTGGAAAAGCAGAGATCAAGAGAACGGGCAGAGAAAGAAGCAGAGAGATTAAGGCAAATGGCACTGGAGCAGGAAATGCTGAGAATAAGAGAGCTCGAAAAAGAGAGGGAACGACAGAAGGAGTTGGAGATGGAGCGTAAATTAGAGATTAAGATGGAGAAGGAGAGAGAGTTGGAGAAACAGCGGCAGAGACAACTGGACATGGAGAGGGAGCAGCTAGAAAGCGAGCGGCTGAGACGAGAGCAGGAGAGGAAGAGGAAAGAGGAGCTGGAAAGAACAAAAGAGATGGAGAGGCAGAGGGCGAGAGAAAGGGAGGAGAAGGAGGCCGAGAAATTAAGACAGATGGCCTTGGAGCAGGAGATGTTGAAAATAAAAGAGCTTGAGAAGGAGAGGGCAAAACAAAGGGAGCTGGAGAGGGAGATTGACATGAGAGAGCGGGAGAAACAGAATCAGAGAGAGATGGAAAAGGAGAAACAGAAGAAGCTGGACCTCGAGAAGCAGCAGTTTGAGAAAGAGAGGCTGAGACGGGAGCAGGAGAAGGAGAAGCAGAAGCAGAAGCAGAGGAGGGAGATGGAGTCTGAGATCGAGAGGGCCAGGGAGAAGATGGAAAAGGCTGAGGCCGAGAACATGAGGCTCATTGCAAAGCAGCAAGAGACAGAGAGACAGCGACTTAGAGAGAAGCAGAAGAAGGAAGAGCAGGAGAGGATCCGTTTGGAAGCGTCCGCTCTGAGACCCAAAGTTCTCGATCTGGACACCTTGTTTAAAAGCGATTTGATGTCTCCATCATCTCCCCAACACAGCGACCCTTCGCCGCGATGGAGGGAGCCGTATAAACCTGCCATTCTTGACATTGACTCCTTTACATCTCACTCTCAAGGCTCTCAAGACTTGCTTCCCGGACTAAACGATGACTTTGGCCTTAGGCTGCACCCCACGCCTGACAGAGAGGCTAACTGGAAGGCGGCTCCACAGACTTCGGGTGGTTTCTCAAGCCCGGTTTGGACAACATCTCCCCAGGATCCATGGGAGCTGTGGCCTGTCGAGATGTCCGTAGACAAACCAGTGACGGAACCCAAAAAAGCACCCGACAAGCTCAGCCCAGAACAGCTGCTGCTCAAACAGGAGGAGCAGCATCCGAGCCCACAGCGTCACAGGGCCGCTCTTCTGGATGAACCTCCCTTCCTGTCTCTTCCACATGCAAGGATCTCCCCTCACGAAGTTTCCCCAAGTTCTCTGGGAGACCAGGTCTGGGTTCCAAGAGAGCCGCAGCCTCCGAAAGAACGGAAAGGAGACGCGCGCAGCCACAGGAGGTCCCAAGGATCTCAGGTGAGCAGAGAATATTATAAAACCGATATACCGCGCTCTGCAAATGTCATTCGTTGCGTTTGCACGCAATCTTGGCAGATAAAGCCGATTTAGATAATGATTGTGTTTATATTAGAGGTGTCCAAAGTAAAGTAAGGCCCACAAGAATGATGTTGTGTGGATGGACGCTTTGTCTTGGAAACGTCTTTAAAAAGTGAAATGTGACAACTATGACAAAAGTCTTCCATCTCAAAATAGTTGGGCTTTTATTAGAACTTACTAGTAGAGAGAAGTTTTTCTGTAGAATCATTAAACCTGGCTAAACAGAGGCAGCATCTGCCAAGACACATTGTCATATTCACTTATTTTTGCACAAATTAGTTCCTAGACCATAACAATTAAAAGCAATCCAAAAGATTCAGGAAATCGTGAACCTTTCCTACTATAAAGCAAATGTGCTGGAACCTGTTTTTGTTTTGGCAGTTTGCTTTCCAGCGCCTTTACGCATCGTTTGTCAACGCAAAGCGGACGACTTTATTCGTTTCCGTCAAGTATTTCCTGTTTGCTTTTTTGTTGAATGGGTCCAAATAACAAAACAGGAGTTACTCTGGCCGTCTCACAGCATTAATGTTTTTTTCTCGCCAACCTCTCATGAAGAAAAAGATTAGGGATTGAAAGACAGGCAGTTGGTGCATCAGCAAATTTGTCCTCTTAAGCTGTGAATCTCTGCTGCTCCTCTGGGGTTATTGTGCACCTCCAGGCAAGCTCTCTGATGGATGCTTTCCCCTATATCTAATCCCTTCCTGTTTATATCCGTGGTCTCAAAATCCAGTCCTGGAGCGACGGTGTCTATCTGCTTCAGCACAACTGGCTCCGATTTGAGCTGATTTGAGCTCGACTGCATTAAAGTGAAGCAGTTTAGCAATTTAATACGAGGTTATAGGGTAAGAGATGCATCTAAAAGTCGCGGGATTCTACTGATTTAGCTGAGATCTCATTAGGCTTTAGCAGAGGTCTGTGTCTAAAGCTGGAATATTGTTTGATATTCTTACCCTTCCTTGAATTGTATCCCTGAAATGTCTTGTGGTTGTCAACGATGGTCTGTTGAAACAAAAGGGTTGCTTTCATACGATGGTTCTAATCACTATCGATTACCATCATTTTTTGTTTGGAATGTAATATCAAATTGGTCCAAATACAAACAAAATTCAAAACTTAATCGTATTTCTTAAAGTAGTAAATTATAGTAAAGTTCCTGGGCAGTGAGAACTTCCTCAAGGTTGGTAGCCTGAATGCATAGATTGTATTTTCCATTAGTTTCTACACCTTTGTGATTTTCCAGCACTTTACATTTTCAAAACTGGGCTCACTTTGAATATGTTTCACAACTTTCTCCGGTATTTTTTGACTGATGTTTTTAGTTTTGATTTTTGATATATATATTTTTCTCTATATTTTCATTCAGTGTAAATGTCGCTCTCTGTTGTCTTTGAGAGGGTGGCCTTATGCCATGGACCAACATTTTCAGACTAGTTGGTTAAACAGAGAGTTTGTCATGCAGAAATGTAAATTAACCACACCGATGCGTTTCGCTCCTGATATTTACATATTTTTACTTGCCACGTTTAAAGTATGAAAGCGAATATGCACGGCAATTGCGTCATTCACCGAAAGCTTGTTTACGCCCCTATTTTTCATGTATTTGCACACAGAGCAGGGACAACAAGGGGCCAGTCCGTCGAGGCGCACCGTAATTTAAGGCATTTCCAGGCTACGGTGGATTATTTGAGCAAATTACTGGCTGTTTATGACCATTGTTCATTATATGCGCTTTAAAATTGACAGCTAAAGGAGACTCCAAAAGAAAATTCTGTGACTTATTTATTAAAGAAGCAGTGTCGATGTTGGGTCAAGAAATAATGCAAATCCCTTGCAATGAAGCACTGGATGTGCTAAGTAGAACATGACTTGAATCCCAAATGCTTCAAGCTTTTTGCTTAAAATAAACAAAGCATTAGCTAAATAAGATGGTAATTTAAATACAATTGTTAAGTCTATGATTGTAAGTCTTGCTTATGTAGGAATTTGGTCTAGATTTCTAGATGAAAGGGTTGTAAAATAATCGTACATGTTTGTCCTGAGCTAGAACGTCACTGAGAAGTTTATTTGTTTTTATTCCTTCATCACACACATTGGCATACCTCAAGTAGGAATGCACCGATATAAAAGTAATGGACCAATGTAGCTATTTGATATTAATAACGCTGTTATGGCCCAATTTTGACATTCACCAACTATCACTATGCATCACTGTCACATGACCAAACAAAGACCAACCACTTTCCTTCCCGAAACGCATACAGAAATGACAACAGCATGAATATTAATGTCCATTCTTAATCTCCGTCCCATTTTACTCATCAAACCGAGACCGATGTGTTAAAAAATGACTAACATTGACCAACACTGATGCCAAAATATCACGCATGGCCAATTCCAACCATTTATTTTAATACATTCCGATGAATATGTCAATTAAGTTGGCGAAAAGAGTGATTCTTTTACCTAGATTGGTTAAATATTATATATTTGATAAATATCACTATAGAAACAATACTGTAATGTACATAAACTTAAAGCTTGGTTGGGTTTGCCAGGGAGGTTTCGTTGAAAGAGACCTTTAACTCATCTTCGTCGCTCTGGTGTCTCATCTTTCTCTTGACAATACACTGATTGTCTTCGGGGTCAGCTGTGTTTGCTGAACAAACAAGCATAGCTCCATTGTTACTCATACCTGAAGCTAGCCCTGCTGGAAAATAAAAGGACCATGACGCATTCTGTCATTTAAACAGCTGTGCCGAGTTTAACCAGAATAGACCAACACCACCAAGTAACATAGCTCCCAAAATGATCATGACCTGTGAAAACCTCCCCACTTTTACCTCAGACTAACAAATAAAACCCCAAGTTAACTTCAAACACCTAAACAGAAGACCACTCCAACAGTATTGGCTTCTGTGTGTAATGATTCTCTGACATGAATTCAACTTTTACATACTATTCTAATTCATATAGTTTGATCTAATGAGTGTCATTCTTATTTCACGGCAGGTTTTTTTTTCACCCAACTGTTGATTAGATGCTTCATACATTTAAGTATTAAAACTATCTGAAGGTCAATGACAACACTCAACTGTAGTCCTGGTATCGTTGTCAGGAGCTGAACCCGAAGCGGTCTCGGAGCATGTCGAGGAGGTCGGCTCCCTTGGACAGCGCCGTGGAGGGAAGTCTGTTCAGAATGAGGAGTCGCAGTGCCCACAGAGAGCAAGACCCGCACAGTCCGGTGAGTCCACCAGCTGCACATGACAGCCAAACTATATTTATTTCTTGCGTTGCTATTCTTTAAGGATAAATGAAAGCTTTGTGCTTGCTTCAGCCATTGTTTGTGTCCGAATTTACTACGTCTGGCTTCTTTTGGTGCAGAATTAGGACTCAAACTTATGGGTTACATATCTAAACTAGTACCAAATATGGAAGGGGCACAATCAGGAACATCTTTTTGGGTTAAAGGATTGGGCTGTTCACAGTGCATTGAAAAAGGCTGACATGGATCGCATTACCCGTTGTGTGAACGTAGCTCAGGAAGTGTCCGGGTGTTTCCAAACATCTCCCATTTACCAATGACGGAGGCCACTGAGCTAACTGAGACTTTCAGAGCACCACAAACGTGTCTGTGTTCAACCCCAGATTCATGTGTCAGGACAATCCTGTCTTGTAGATCTACAGTACATCTACAGGCTTGTTTTTCTCACTGTCATAATTTACTATTTGTGAGGAAGGTTTTGAAGAAAAAGATTAATCTAATAAAATCTGGAGCAAGGTTGTAACATATAATGTGGAATGAGTGAGTACGTATGCACAGTGTTTGAATGTGAGCTCTGTGTTGCAGATGGCTATTTTTAGTTCAGCACCTCTCACACCCTCGGTGAGAGCAGTGCTTTTTTTTTGTGTGTTTAATACAATGTACCTGTGTGTTGTCTGCTGCATCAAAGGGAGAGACGGCAGTCAGGAGAGGTTAATTGCTGCTGAACCAATGACTAATGCTGTAGGCATCATAATGCTCTTTTTTTTTAAACACATTTTTGAGCCTGTTTTTCCAGACTGAAATAGATACAATTATTATTATGAATATTTTATTAATGCCCATTCATCAGGAATCCGTCTGCATGGCTTAGGGAAGTCGGTCACTTAAAAAAAAAAAAAAAAAAAGACCCGTCATGAGTATGTGTCTTGCTGCCAGATAGACTCTTTTTGGCTCCAATTGTGTTTCTTTTCTGGTTCCACCTGTTTGTCATCAACTCTTGTTGCTGCCATCTTTTATTCCCACCGCTCCTTGAGTCCTCGCATGAGTAAACAACAGCTGCACTATCGTAGCCGTGCACATTACATCCAAACCTGTATCATTTGGTCGGAGCCTGTGGTGTGGTAATAAGTTATAGAGGGTTGGGTTTTAGTTCTGCTCTTTGATAGCGACACTGTAATTGTAGGGTTGGGATGAAGGCCTCTAGTTTGACATGTTGCACCATGACTCACAGCCGCTGCCCAGACCTTGGACCAGATCATCGCCGCCATCTAGTGGTTGTTGAAGTGATTCCCTGCCGGCTCTGTAAAAAATAAATACGAGGAATGAGATATGACTAAACACTGTACATGTTATGATGAACTCGGTGAGGCAAAGCGACGCTGCTGAGTTATTAATAATTGCTAAACAAAGTATGCTGTTGTTTAAGACAGAAATACGTGCAAATTATCTTTAGGCAGCAAAACATAGATAGAATCTGATTTGATTCAGGAAAGACATCTTGGCAGAGACTTTTGGGACCAGGGAAGCAACTCGGGAACAAATTTTCTTGAGGTGCCGAATTTTTAGTAGTTTCAGAAAGGACACTTGTAATTAAACACATTTTTTCTCTCTGTTAAGATTTGTTTTAAGTGCAGTCCCATGTATATAGGTTATGTGTAACAAAGGTTGAACAGGAATTCTGAAAAAAACAAAACACCTGGACTATTTATGGCAGCGTCATGAGGAAGTGACTAAAAGTAGACCAACCTGCTATTGATCATTGGGTTGCTATTGTGTAAGGAATCTAACATTTTCTCTCGAGGGTGAAAAACGTACATTTCACAGAATCTGGTCAAAACGGTCGGAGAAAGTAAATCCTGTCAGATCGGAGTTTATGTAAAACCTCATCACTCACCAGTTATCTGTACCTTATATTACTTATAGTTTTGTAACAGGGCAATTTCTGAGTAAGACTTTGTTTTTCTGGTAGTTCTCTCAACACCGAAAGTAAAATAAATAGATAAAAATAAAAAACTGATCGGATTAAACTTCAGATAAATGGGGCAGATGCTTAGCTGTGTTTTAATTCCTCATTTTTGTTTTATTTATTTTTTTCTGCTAGTTTTAAAACTCTCTACGGAGAAACCTCGACCAAAATGAATCTCTTTTTCTTCAATTTAAAAAATATTTACATCTAAAATCGCTATTGGGCAAGAAAAAGATTGATCAGAGGTATTACATCTTTTTCTTTAAAGTCAACTTTTATTTAGGGGCGCCCTAAATCAACTTTTGATGCGATACCGATAATTCAGATAATCAGTATTAGCCGATACCGATATTGACCTGATAGGATATCCGCATGCATCGTACATGATTTTATGACCTTTTTGGTGTAACATTTCAAAAGGGTCTTGATTAAGTGATATTACTCAAATAGGGAGCAGTACTTTACAACAGTAGCAAATTGGCTAACGCTGTTGTGTTGAACCTGTGGGCTCTGGATACTGGATAGAAGCTGATAACTGGAAATGGTGCCACACAGATTAAATGCTTGTGTTGGATACAGTTTGATATTGTTTTTGCTGATATTGGACCGATACCAATATCTGATCGGAACACCCCTACCGTTATTATCTTTTGTTCTCCCCCTCATTTAGTGTATTTGTTACCTTATATTTTAGGTAATATATAATATAATCCAATATATATGCTAACTTTATCATATGCAGTAACAGTAATATCATTGCACGTTTGGTAGGATCGTTTTTTTTCCTATAATGTATAGCGATGGGTTGTGTGGTGACATCAGTGCTTTAATCGTGGCTGTCTGAGGCTGAGAGTGCAGCAGAGAAGCGATGGATGCCGTCCTGAGAGCTCTCTGGTACATGTGGTCATGCTGCCTGAGTCCATACTCCTGCTGGGTAAGTAGCGGCTCAGCTTTCTTCTGAATACAGAATACGTTTAGACAACAGAAAGTGCCATAAATGTAGATTATTAGGCGTCGTATTCGTATTTCCGTCGCTGGTTAAGTTTGTGGCCGAGCCTGCTCCACGATTGGGGAGGTTGGAGTACTGAAAACAGCGAGCAGCTGTGAGTCACCTCCAAAAAGATGATCTCATTTGGGCGACGTCATCTTATCGGATGCTTCACCCAAAGAAAATTAATGTAAATGTCTCTTAACACTTGTATGATGTGTGGGACTTAAACAGTCTTTTCTTACAATAACAAAAGGGCTATCACAGATCATAGCCATAACCCGTAATCTAGTATATTATGACTTTATGAAAACTCAAGTCTTGAAAATAAAGAATGTTTTATTATAATAACTTAGATTTATTTCGCACCTAAACAACTAACTAGAGCCAATTAGTCGTGTTGCATTGGATTCTGGTACAACGTTTATGGAGTTGGAAAGAGATGGGGGTTTTTTTAGGATTGATTTACCTCTATTGGAGCTTACATCCTAAGTTGGCTTTAACATCTAAGTAAATAATGTATTTATAATATAATAATAATCTTAGAAAATAGGTTTGTGTTTTTCCAAAAGGCTGCCGCCAAATGGAAATTTATTGTTAAAACTTAAAAGGATATAAAAGAGCACCTTTACTGTGATGCACTCAGCCTTCCCGTTTCCTGCTTTGTTTTGCCCTCTCAGCCTAAAGGAAGCAGAAACCTGTCCCACCATTTCTGCCATTGTGATAAAAAAATATATATGTGCATTTCATTATGTTCTTTTTATAAGGAGATGGTGTCTCATTATTCTGAGTTACAAATTTTTGGTTTTGTCCTTTTTAATGAGTGGAACAAATTGTTATGTTAATTGTAGAAACCACACTGAAGAGTGTTGTTGTCAGCAGGACACCTCTTCTCTTACATATACTGTGTGCACCGACGGTGGAAAAGATCAGATCTTTATGCTTCTTACTCTCTGTTTTCTCCGTAGAGCTAATCAAGTTGTAAATCATCTGGTTCTGCTTATCAGCTGCTTTACAAAAGGTATGAAATGACATGCGAAATGATCTGGTTGTGTATTCTTACCTGCTTGTCTGAGTTCAAGAGTTCAATTCACAGGCTGAAATTAGTCATTGATAGCTTTAAAAGCCGAGCACATGGATAATTGATTAAACTAGCTATTAGATAACGGATATTATGAAAAACATGTCAGACATAAAGCAGGAAATATATTTATTACGGTGACCACCAAAAACAAATCACCTTGAATGATCCGTGGCGTAAAAGCAGCTTTTCTAAGAAGGACCTTTACACCGAAGCAGCTAGTTTGTGTTTCCGTAAAACCGAGAAACTTCGCTGCGCACTTTTGTGAATGACGGCCGCTTCAGAGAATTTGTGTTGCCGGCAGAAAGCAGGGGGGGTTTATGGTTTTACAAGCACTTCCGCTCCTGTTTGTACACAGGTTAAATATGTTAAGTGGATCTGGACTCACCCACAACAGCAGCAGCTCATTGGCAGACGCTCTCACTGATGTTTGCATGAGTTTGACTCCGAGTGAGAGTTAAACAAACATCGCTCGCCCTTTTGTCTGTGTTCTGCTTTCGAGCTGGTTGAAAATATCATCAAATCTCCTTTTAATTCTTAACTTTTAGATCTTTTGTGTTTGTGTGTGCAAATCTGTGTATATTTTTTAAACTGCTGACTGAGCTTTTACACCTTAAATCTCAGCGATCTAGTGTTGATGTTGTAAGATCCCAGGATGACCATTGTCTCTGTTTTGTCCTACATCTGCTTCCACTGATCCCGACCGCTGCCGAGTCCAAGCCGACTGGCACAGCACCGCAGAACATATATCACCCTCTCCTCCCCCAACTGCTCTGAGTCAAGGACCTCCCATTCTCCCTCTCTCGCTCCCTCTGAATCTGATCCTCACTCCCTCTCTCCACCCAGTTTCTCCTTGACAGCGAGTCCTGCAACATTCGTCACAATGAGCAGCAAACATTGATGCGTTTTTCTCTTACCTGGCAGTACCTGCAGAGCATTTCAAGAGGGGTAAACATTGTTTTTTTGTTTTTACTTCAACTCCGATTGCACTGTTCCCTGCTTTCCCTGCATTGGACGCCCTCCGGTTCTCCCCCTTGGAATACGAATGACTACAGCAGCTTCTGTTTCGCCGCCAGCTGTCTTGTCCTGTTTCAATACGCAGATTTTCTGCTGAAGCTCGCATTAGCTCTAGGAGGATGTAACCTTCACAGATGGACGTATTTTTCAACTTTCACTTTTTGTAGGGATGAACGGATCAATGTCAGCTTTGGGCAATCATTAGGTTGGGTTGAAATTGAATTATTGCCATGGACAGGATTATAACAGGTATTACCAGGAGTTCAATTAAGGAAAAAGAATGTATTTGATAAAGACGTATGTTGTGCGTTGAAGCCAGAAACAGATGTCTGACAAGGCTGTGGGAGGACGCTAAAGTGGTTGTTTCAGGGTTATCTCTCAGAGTGGATGCCCTTCAAAACTCCTCCAAAGTTCTGGCCCTGCGTAACCTTTGCATGTCCAGGTGTTGCGCCAAGCACATCATAGCCGGACGATTTTTGTGAGCATCGAAATAGACATTACAGAGCTCTGACAAATTCACTTGGGTCAGACAGAGTGGAGCCTCGACAGAGATGAGTTGAAACTGGAGTCCTGATGGCTCCAGTGGGACTACGCTGCAAAGCTAGCTTGTAGGCGTCACACCGGGGAGTTTCTCAATCCGCCACTGGTCACAGACTGACTTGCTCCGTCTTTGCTGCGTCTCCACTTCGCTCTAGCTGTCACCTTCCCCACTGCTGCAGTATTGACCCAGCAACATGCGTCAGTGAGTACCGAGCGCAACCATCTCCTCCGCATATCCGGATCCTAATGATTCACAGCTGCCGTTATAGGAAGAGTCACGGTTAACCTCGCGGGTCCTCTCGGACACGACGCTTTTCACCAGCTGTGATGGAGTATCTCGGGGACAAGCTGTTGGTGGCTCACTCCCAGGTGTCGGGATGGGTGGGGAACGTGCGGCGCTCCTTCCACGGAGCGCTCAGCTTCCTCTCCAGCCCGGTGGAGAGGGGAGACAGGGGAGAGGACGGAACCGGGACGTTCAAGAGGACCAACTCTCTGCGCTCGCTGGCGTCCCGCAGCAGAGAGTCCATCCGCAGGTTCTCGCTGCGCAGCCAGCAGCGTATGTCCATACGCAGACGCACGGCACCCAACACCCCCACTGCTGTAAGATCCTCACACTCACCCTGTAGTTACAACACAGACCCTTGTTTCTTGCTTATGGAGGACCTCGGTGTGGCTCATAGCTTTTCAAATTTAAATACCTTTGCTTCTTAGGCTGTTAGTCTTTTTAAGAAGTAACACCTTCATCAGCTGTTTGGTCTTTTGCCGAATGTGTTAAGAACTTTCACGCTTTTTTTGGTGTGCCTACATGTGCTGCTTGTGCTTCTGCTCCTTTCACTGCCTCAGGCTCTAACGAAACCTCATACCTCCCTTACTATAAGATTGTCTTTGCCACACTTACAGATGCACCAAATCAGTTTTGTATCCAATTTAAGATCTCTTTGTTTTTGTAAAGCCTTGAGCTGCCTCTACCAAATTTACCCGATAGAGATTTGGTCTTTTAAAACGTAGAAGTATAGTAATCTTGCTCAGAGTTGTCCTTACTGTAGCTGCTTGTGTTGGGACCAAAAGCATGACTTTAAATCATGGTTTTTACGTGACAAAAACCAACAAAAACATAAATGTTTTAGCAGTTAGTATTGTCAACCTAACAGTGAGACCTCCAGAAATTTGAAAATTGTTTTTTTTTTCTAATTTCCCTCGCTCCGTTGCTTGTTCATGACTTTAACCTGAAAATCGCCGTGCGTCTAGCTCTGTCCTTTAAGTTTCATTTTTAAATACATTTCACATAACATCAAGTCCTCCTCCCTCATGAAGTTTGTCTGACTTCATAGCGTTTATAAATTGTATTTATTGATCGAAAATCAGAATCATCTTTATTGCCAAGTAGACATACAAGGAACTTGTTTTGGTATGGTTACACCTAAGCGGCCATAAACTGGCGCCATCTTGGATGTCAAGTACAGAGAAAAAGCCTCCGACTTCAACCAGAGCTGAAAGGAAAAAAAAACCATGGCATACATTTTCTAACCCAACTGGTCACTGATGGGAGCTTATAAAGCTAAAAGTTCAATTCCTTTTACTAAATCAGTTCTAGCTCCACCTCTGCTCCTACGTGTCATTTTGTGTATTAGCTGATCAATATGACAAAAGGGATTGTTAATGAGGATCTATTAATATTATTTTGGTAATTTTTCTTTCAACTATACCTTCTGAATGGTCTGTTCAGTGAAACTACTGCTCCATTCCAGCTCACTCCCTATTTGTTCAACTACTGCGCAACCCCTGATGACTCAGTTCCTAAAGATAAGTGTTGTTTTCATAGCTTATTGTGGCTCTCGGTTTTGTCGTCTGGTTTAAGTCATGAACAGATGTTATTGTTAGCTTTGATTAAGAAAAATAACGGCGCTCTCCCCATCAGTTGTAGTGTAATTCGACACATTTGTTAAAAATTGGAATGGATACTGTTTTAACATTTCCCTTTTCTGTCCTGTTTTCAGTTTGTATGATAGATTTAGACGCACGATCGATGTGACTTGCGTCACGATATCACCAAATAAATCAACGGTTTCTGTCAGCCAGATCCTAACACGAGATAACCAGCTTGGCATGTTTTGCCGTAGAGGATGCAAGTCTGCACAAGCGACAACAGTTGGAAAACTCTAATTTGACTCATACGGCAGAGGAAATAAATTTGTAGCTAGGGATAAACACCGCAAACGACTGTTAACCTAAAGTCCAACTGAATATGTGGAACGACTAATTATACCTGGTTTTAACATGTAAGGGAATTATGTACCAACAGACTAATCCTGGGTATCTCACTAGTTAATTTTGGGAGAACAAGTAGTCTAGAAGGGTAAAAGATGGATACTCATAATAGTTTGTTAGGCACCTCATCACAAAATCTGGACTTGCATTGGAATTTTATCATTTGTTCACTTTAAGAAAAATGAACCCTGTTTTTTTTTTTTCACATAAAGGTTTTGTTGCATTTCCCAGATGTATGACCTGAAAGTAGAACGAGTGTGCTACAACTGCACTTGCTCGTTAGTGTGAACTGCAAATCAAGGGGAAGATTGATTGAAGGATTGAAGTTAAATGCTAATAGAGTTTCTGTTAAACGTCTGTGATGTAGCTTCATCTTCAAGTTTGACAACGACTGTAAACACATCGAGAGTTTACAGTACAATGTTACAATAAGCTAGTCCAGGTTGAAAACCAAATCCAGTCGAGAAAGTATTTTTTTTATTGTGTCCTGTAGATCTCTTACAGCTAATGAGGATGGTCCTCAGAGGTGATCGGACCTTCTCAGTTGTGGTTACTAAATTGTGGATCAAGCTCCCCCCTATTTTAGACCTGCTTCAGTTCTTGTTGAAGCACATTTGTACTCACTGGCTTTTAACTCGATCTGCAAGCTGAATTGCTGGACTTTACTTCCTTTTTATGCATATATTACATTTTTTCTTTTATTGGTTTTGTGCAGAGCACTTTGACGTAGGAGAGGTTTTTTTTCATTTGCTATATATGCTAAATGAACTTGATCTCATTTCATTTGAGATCTTCTGAACTCCGTGTGTCAAACCTGATAGAGCCTTACCTGCACAGTTAGTCCACTATGAACCTATTCTGGTATTTACAAGTGTGTGCTTCATTTTTTATGTATAAATTTTAACAATCAAAAACGATAAAATCCCTTTTTTTTTCCCTTTTACTTCAGAATCATGCATGTGCTATTGGTCTGTAACGTGTAAAAGTGAGGATTTTGAATCCTGTCATCATCAGTAAGGTCAGACGCCGACTACAGAAAGTCTTAAGTGACAAGAATCTACTTTACAGGCAAACACATGACAAATAAACACCAATCTGAAACTAATCCTGTAGTTCAGGTAGCCCAAAAAACAGCTTAATCCAAGTCAGGTTCTTGCATTCTCGCCCCTTGTTCTTCCTGGACACTTTGCACAACACCGGGTCTCTGCTGCCCCTACACTTCCTTATATAAACACCTTTCAGTTACCCTGGCAGATTGTGTCTTAATGTAACCCCTCCCGTCATGCAGCGAGAATGTCCATTTGTTGACGTGAGATTAGCCTTGGAGGGAGCGGTTGCTTAAGTACGTGGATATTGATTACTGCACTGAGCATATTTTCCAGATTTAGAGGAGCATGGAATCGGGGTGTTGGCTTAGTACAATCACAGTGGTGTGACTGAACAGGCTTTCACTCCCCTTAAAATCCGTAATCTGGAGAAACTTGCATGGCGGTTATCTAAAGTACCCTCGGCTGCTTCACGGAAACCTGTAAACACTTTCAACACAGATGCTCAGATAATAAAAAAACTCTCTTGTCTAAAGTTGAAGGTGCTAACGGGTGTACACGCATTCCTCGACGGCATCACAAAACCCGGCAAGGCACGAGTATCTCCGCTGCCGTTTTCATGTCGACACACGCTGCCCTGTGTGATCCAGCCTCTGATTTAACATCGTCATCGGCGCGCCTTGACGGCAGCACCCTTCCTTCGTAGGCCCACAGCTGCATGTTTCTCTGTTTTCCGTGGGCTGTTGTTTTTGTACAGTAGCGTGTGCAGCAGCGTTCGGCGCGCTATCAAACTGAAATTTCCAAGGGCGATTTCCAGCCGTTTCCTATGTCAGTCAGACCTACTCAGAGATCGCCCTTTTCTCTCCTTCATCCTTCCATTCATCCGCTCTTTGTTGAGTTGTTTTCCTTGACACACCCTTCCTGCTCGGGGAAAGCTTACCGTTTCTAATGGCATTAAAAGAAAGCCTTCCTTCTGACAGCCGTAAGTCACCGTTGCTGGCTATGGCGATTCACTCCGCTCCCAATTGTTCTCGTAGGTTATTATTATAAGCATTACAAATCTTTTTCTTTTGCTTAGCTGTAAAGATTTAAAGTAAGTTTGACTGCACAGAAAATGGAGTCAAGTTAAACTTCACAGCCAAGACTGTTAATGCGCCGTCAGTCTGCGACTGACAAACAGTGAAAGATTATAAATAAGCCGAGGTAGAATAGAGCCTCTCTCTGACATGTTCCAGCAACGTTCCTCCAACCTTATGCGGATCAGGTATGGGTGTGCTGGAAATGTTCAGCTCTGGAATATTTATTCAAACTTTCTGCCAGCACTGATGGCAGCATACTGAAATAAGTAACGGAGAGAAAACCCTGATAAGAGGGTCTTTTAGTAAATTTTGCCTATTTTTGTTGACTATAATTGAAAACTACTATGTATTTCTTAGAGATCTATTAGTATCCATAATGGTCCCAGAAGGGAAACTGGATCAATATTTTTGCCTATCTTGTTGCTGTTAGCGTCTCTTAAAGGGAACATGTTGGTCACAACATGTTGGTGGTATTTGCCTGGTCATGTGACACTGAACTGAAACAGAGAGCCAATCTCAGTGGTGTTTGTTTTTTATGTCAAGTGAGGGAAAACTATATGTATCATCTGTAAATATTGGTCATTGGGCACAACTGCAATATTATTTTGTGCCCAAAGTTTTTATTCTGCTGCATTCCTAGTATTTTTGAGCTCTGTAATAAGTGATTTAATTTTTTAAAGTATGGGAATATGTTCTAAATCTGCAGAAAGCAATCAACACATTTACTAACACCTTTGTTGAAGATGAAGTGTAAACTATGGCCTCACTTGAAGACAGTAAAGATTTTTCTTTTATTCGAGTTGCATGATCTTTAAAAGATTTTGAGAGCATATTTTCTCATAGCTGGGCGAGCATTGTTGGTTGCCGTTCTCACCGCTCTCGGTTTTATCGTTTCCTGCCAGGAAAGGTTCGCTCATTAATAACATCCTGCGCTGCTGCTCCTCTTTCTCACTACATATGAGACGTTAGCGCATCCTAAATTAACATCTCTCACAAAATCCCTCCGTCTAACACATTCTTTCTTTTCTTTTTTTTAACATTTTTTCCATCACTCTCGCTCTTGTCTTGCAGTTTTCCTGTCTCTGTTCTCACGCTGGCAGAGGAAACAGGGGATGTATTCATGTGGCTTTTAAGAAGCAGCTCACTGATCTGCAATCAATGGCCGTTGCCCTCCTGGTCAATGAGCCTGTGCAGTTGCAGAGCCAGAGGTGTATCAACTTTCTCTTTCCACCCCTCAGGAAACCTCTGAGTACAGAGGAACTACCTATTGTTTCTGGTATTTCTCTGTTTTTTACGGAGCCCGTGGTCCCCGGTTCATGTGTGGGCATGGCTCTGCGAGCTGTGTTTGGATTTGAGACAGTATGTCCTCTGTACAGGCTTCATTAAAAGAGGCATGGTTCGGTAGGCAGCAAACACTCACCCGCCACTCTGTCTTTGTCCCCTCTCTGGCCTGTCTCCATTAACCTTCCTCTTTATTTTTCATTATCTTCATTACCCCTGCTGGCTCCTAAAGCTCAATGAGCTACTGAAACATCAACGTAACATCTTTAATTGTTACAGCGCTTTACTATGCAATATTGCCCTGTTGCTCTTTTTTTTTTTTTTTTTTTAGACAAACAGAAGTTCAAACTTTGTATAGCGCTGAAAATGTCAATGCCACATTCACTAACCGTGCAAACAAAAGTTAAATTATTAACTGTCAACAATGAATATTGAGCTGTGTGCACACAGACTTTACTGGTTCAGGCTCGTCTCTTTCAGTGGAGTGAAAGATTATTCATAGGTCATATAAGAGGACGTTGTGTACCCTAGGCGTAAGTATTTGGGAAGGTAAACCAAGGTTTTAAAAAGTTAAGCCCCCGCTAATTGTTGTGCGCTAATGGTAGGGTGGTTAAAAGACAGAGTCTGTATAGTTTTTACTTGCTTGCAACAGCTGTTAGAAATATAGAAATAGATCTTATGGTGAACAACACGGATCATGGTCGATATGGCCGACCATCAGTCTTACTAAGGTATTGCCACTAGCCTGATGTCTATTCAGCAACAAACTCCAAACTGGCATCCTGAGCAGAAAGCCCTAGTAACTAATTGAAATTCCACTTCGTCACAGTGTTTTGAGGAAAGATTTGAACAGAAAAGTATAACATTATCTAATTGCTTTCATTTAAAACAAAAAGGAAATAAAGTAAATGGTACTGCCGCAAATGTACGCCTTTCCTTTTTAAAGTTGTAGTGAGGCTAGCATACCATTTTTGTAATAAAACTGTTCTATGTAATACTATGTAATGTTAATTTGTTTTGGATTGGTACCACAGCCGCCCACGAATGCGTATAACTGCTTATATTAGGTGTTTAAACTCCAATTCTACTATAATATGCATTAATACCCACAGCATAAACTGTCTTTGCATCACACCAACGAGCAGCAGCAGCTTCCACATTCTTTCGTATCTCCTATCTTGGCGTTACAGCCTTTGTAAATGCTACTAAATAGCATGTCAGGTTATGTTACATCTAGGTATTTTACCTTTCCAGGTATGTCTTTCTTTTAAATATTTTAGAACAATCTGCAAATGGCTTTATCCACCAATACTGAACCGCTAATACGCCAGTGTCCACCCTAATTACGACTGTAGATGTAGTAGTAATAAACATTTTACCAGTATTTTATCAGTCTGCTCTTCGTAGAGTTGTATAGATTTAGCAAGCAGACATCAACATTCTGATATTAGGTGGTTGGTTGAGTTATCGGCTGATTCAGACAGTAGGCTGTCCTTTTAACTATGATTTCAGAGGGATGCACAGAACTCCTGTAGTTTCCATGTCTCGACTGTCGATTGTTTTGTTCGTGTGATAGTCTATCAGCCAGCAGACCAGGCAGTGTGCAGGCAAAGGTAGGGATGCAGTAGATTTACTTTAAACTTTATAGAGGTGGAAAAAATAAAAAGGCGATCAAAGCATGTTTTTAACCGTCTTGGTAGCTTGAAAACTTCTATTTTTAACTCGGTACGCCTTTATGGTGATGAACAGCCCAACCCTTAATTAGGCAGTTAATATCCGCTCTGTTTATAGCTGTATTACTCTATAAAACGAAGAATGGCATGGAGGTATAAATAAGCACTAAAAACAACTGCTGTATTTATTGTGTTTAATGCTAAGCCCTATCATGAGACAATAAGTCAGTGGTACTCTAGTCAAGCTTATGTAATCTTTTAAATATAACAATTGTTTATTAGGAGGGGCTGATGAGAGCTACTTTAAAGAGATGCAGCAGCACGGTGAAAACATGCTGACAGGGGCTGAATCGGACAGTGACGTTTGGTTTCACCAAGATCCAAACTGAGCTTTGTCCACAGTGAGGTTAACTTTTTCCCACCACAGAGCAAAGCTACATGAGCTAACCACAGCACCCACACCACCAACTGAACCAGGACGCTACCTTAGCTCTGCTCCCGGGTCACAGCGACGTACCGTGATGTGCATTTATTTATTTTTTTGGACCGCAGAAGCAGTGCTTCAGATCTGAAAATAAGTCAAGTCCAGTTTTAGATCTCGTCATTCATCGGTCCTCTCATTTTCCTCTTTGCTCCAGGTGCAGCAGAAGCAGAGCGACAAAGCAGACTCAGGAACTCCGGTGCGTGACGCTGACAGTCAGTACGGGACCTGGGAAACAGGACTGCACACTGACGAGAGGTAAAACGCAGCGTTTACAAAGTTGTATCTAGGGTTTGATGCCAGCAATAAACTGTGGATCTGAATCCGTTTGCCTTCCTCATACTCCACCTTTCAGTAGAAAACGGATGTGGACACTAGCCCAGCATACCAGGCTGTGTTGGACTACAACAGTTCTGGCAACCTCTCAAATTTAACATTGAAGCCTTCCACATTTTAGATTTCAGTATTTATATTATGAGTAGAGATAAAAGGTTTCACTTGTATTTTAAAGCAAAGATAAATGTATTATGGCATATTATGTTGAATTGATTTCAGAAAACTGCCAACATTTTCAAGTCTAACGTATCCCTGTGATAGACAAATGTTAAAAGCACAAGCTAATAACAAAAAGAGCCGTTTTGTGAATGAGAAATAGACGTGTCTCAATTGTTTGCTGCAATTAAACCTGTTTACATTTGTTTATATTTCCTATTTAATGCAATGTAACATCAAGGTGGTATTTTTTTATCTGATTTTTAGAACCTTCCAGGAGTTTGTAATATTCTGCATAATTTACTTTAATCTGCCATTAACACAACTTCCACATAGACTATTATGTTGTGACGATGGACTCAAAGGCTCTGTTCAGGTTAAACCTCAACTTCTGTTCCAACAGGGGTTGAGTTTACTTTTGGCTTAATTTTTTATTATCTATACAGAGTTCTGTGGAGAGCCTATAAAAAAGGATTCACCCCATTGGATTTTTTTGTGCACTCTTTATTGCTTTTTCCAATATCATTGTCAACAAATTTTCTTTCTTTGTCAAAAACATTTACAAGAAAATTAATGACACATACGAATATTTATCACAAAATATGTGTTACATAATTAATCACCATCTTAATATTTTGTTTTTTTGTTAAATCTTTCACTATGCCCTGTCAATATAAGATAAGACAGATATTTGGAGAAAAAAGAAAAGACTCCTCTGGTCTGACTTGGTGGTCCTACTACCATTTACAGAACTACGCTACTCCTGGTCAGAAACAACCAATCAGAGCTAGGTCTTATCGCTGTCAGTCATGCTCATTTCCATGCTTCACACCCTGACCCTGCACAGCGAATACCATTGCTCAAGATTTACCAATGCAGAGCAGCATTGCTAATGGTCTTACGTCATTAGCACAGTTGCTGATATTATGTAATACCAAAAACCTATCTGACATCAGATAGGATAATGACTTATGTTGGCTTATTAGCTATTTGTAACTTCTCAGAAGAGCAATATTAGAAAAATACTTTACATGTTCAGATATTGCAAAATCCATAATGCTTTGAGCACCAAGTCTGTAAGAGGGCAACCTGAGAGGTGTGCTTGTTCGAATTTTCGGCCGTTTTCTCAGAACCCCCTACTGTCAACTTGTTCTAGTAGTCTAACAACATGTGGACAGTCCATTCATTGGTTTATCAGTTTTTCTGGCTACCATCATAGTATGAGCATGCTCCAAGCAAAGCTAATTGAGAAAAGGTTATGGAAAAGTATGTCAAAATAATTCCCAAGACATGAGCATCCCCTGGAACTCAGTCAAATTAGAGGTCAAGAAATGACAGGATGTTACATGAGTAAATCTGTCTAGATCATTATAGCTAGTAAATGCGTGAATGTGTGGTGAAGACTGCCACCATGTGGATTAGTAACACCTGGTCATGATAAGGGGAAACTGTCATCAATGATTACTTCAGATTACAAAAGCAAAGTTGCCTTACTGTCAAAAATCTAACATTAAAATAGTCTTAAAAACTACAAGAGATGGGGATTTATTCTTTGTGAAACTAATAAATTAACTCATCTAAGCAGAAATTTGAAAATATTTCTCAAATCTGACCAGGAAAGGCTAATCTTATGCACATTAATGTCACTGCTTATCATGTCCAGTGCCTTGCAAAATTATGAAATACCTCTTGAACACTAACACATTTTGCACACTGAACTTCAGTTTGTTTCTAAAAATAAAAAAGGGTAAAAAGGAAGTAAACGGCTACATGTTACTCAAGATCTTCAAAAATAAAAACCTGGCATTATATATATATATATATATTTTTAGCTTGGTGTGTATGGGTTGGTGTCAACGCGCAATTAAAATCTGATGGGCTTTAAGTGTACCAAAGTCATGAAGCAAGTTGTAAGGCCGGGCATTATGGGTAAGCACAACTAAAACGTACGCTAATGTAGCAATTTTTGCTGGAGTAGTTTGTTTCAGTCAGATGCAGAACAAGATGAAGGCTCTGATAGGAAAACTGGTCTGAATAAAAATGTATGACAACCGCTGAAAGTTATTTAAGAACAATTAAGGTAACAAGCTGATTAGCAGGTTAATGGAGGGCTAGACTTGGTATAAAGGAATAGTTCCATTGTCGGCACTCGGCTTTATGTCAGGTTAGGGGCAGGAGACGTCCAAAATGTCTACATAGTTTAACAAACAGTGTTGCAATAGCGCTAGTAAGTGTGAACCTCAATCGTCCTGACTCTCTAGTCCATAGAAGCATTAGGTTTGAAAACAGTTTTTTCCTCCAGGAGCGTCTTGTCTGTAGCTTTCATCATCCTACCATCAACTGTAAGCAATATCTTGTTTGAGAAAGAAAAAGATCAATCAGCAATGTTTGTGTTTTGCATTAATTTCACCACCTCTGATATTCTTCTGGTTTGACCATAGAGCCTTGTTTACCATCTCTACACTGAAGATTGCTTCTCTTCTAAAAATGCCAGATTCTAACATCTGTCCTGTTGACAGATCCTCGTAAAATTAAATTGCCGCAGAACGACTACATTTACTAGTTAGTTGACTTCTTTGGACGTAGGAAATGGAGCTGACCACAATTAAGTGCTATTATGTTTGTTGTTTATCAAGTAAAATCCTGTTTTCTTAATTGCTACACTTACCTTCTACTTTTTTTTGGTAATACAATCCATGGTCAAAACAAAACACGTCTATTTCCATGTCTAATTTTTTTAATTCTCTGGTAGCCTCACACCTGCCACTCCAAGCTCAGAAAGCAATCTCAGTCCCTCACTGAAGAAGCCCACTCCACTACCCTCACCAGGTGATCGGGCCTCTGCTACCGACGGCAACACTCCCTCGTCCTCGTCTGAGAGCCAGCCACTTAGTTTCCCTGATGTAAGTGTTAACCTCAGCACATCCCTTTGAAATGGCAAGCATGGCCATTTATCGCTGCTTGTCTGATGTTTATGACTGTAAAAGCTCACTCATGCTGTGTTTTTTTTTATGTATTTTTTTTATTCGTGATTCTAATAAACAGGCTCCAACAACGCTGTTGGATACCAGCGCTATGCGCTCCCGGCCCCGGGTGGGAAACAAACGAGCCCCACGGACGCGGC
>JAVLVB010000857.1:1896461-1907447 GCA_032876305.1 Orestias chungarensis | reverse complement strand
GGGGGGGGGGGGGTTTCGTCCAAAACAAATTTAATTACTTTCTCTTCCACAATTGGTAGGCTCACACAAGAGGGGACCAAAAGCACACCTGCTGTTCTTGTCATTGGTGTGGAAACTATTAGTTTTTTTTGTTTCCTATTGAATCATTTGCCATTAACATCAACATCAAATTAAAGAAAATGTATCTATTCAAAACCTCAAAATAGAAAAAAACATTGTTGAAAATGACACTTTTTTTTATATCAACAATTATATGTTGTGGTATATTTCGGATTTGAGGGGATTTGCAGACCTCCACATTAAAGCAATTGAGATGTTACTTAAATCTATGATTTCAGTCCAGTCTAAATACTACAGTGCTGTCCCTTATTTTTTTATTATTATTTTTTTTTAGGACTTTACAGTATTCTGCCAAGTAGATAGATTTTATACATTTCCGTTAGGAAAATTTTGGTATTAGCCAGTTTTTAGCAATAGTCCTAAAAATGCATTCAGGAGATTTGACAGTTTACATACCAACAACAGGGAATGCAGATTTTGATTAAGTGGAAACAGATTTTTTTGACCAGCTACACTCCTTGAGCCTTTTAGCAGATAAACATCTGCTGATCGGTGCTTTTGTTCCCGACAGAGGCAAAGGCGGAGAGCAAACACAACGACTCAGAGCCGGAGGATCCGGCCAAAGGAGCCGACGCCGGGCCTGCCGTTCACTCTCAGCCACAGAGGGTCGCTCTGTTCCCAGGAGTAGACCCGTCCGCTTTAAAGGTGAGCCAGCAGTTGCAGAAGCTCGTGGAAATTTCCAGACCGCCGTCGTTTTTCTCATTTCAAACTGTACATTGGCTGCAAAAAGTACCTGGACATTCTCAGACGCTGTCATTTTACCACAACAGTCAGTGGATTTTTAGTGGTGGAGCAACACAAACACAAAACAGTGCGTTTCTGTAGAGTAAATGGGATGAAATGTTTCAATAGGTATTTGTTTTGCATTTAAACAAAAACGTTAAACGTTGCTCTCAACTTACCAGAGGATCTTCTTCCTCATGTCTGCTGTGTGTCTTTTTGCTGCTTTCTTTCAACATTGGTTGTCTTCTTTAGAGGTGCTGAGGTATAAAGGAGTTTAATAAAAATGCGCTTCACAGTTTCCTTTTCTTTTTAATTTTCATTTAGTTTAATTTTGTTTCCACCTCACAGTCATGCATTAATTCATGGTGATCGATCATTAAAGGTATAGGAGAGGATCTTCAGCTCATTCTTATTTTCGCAACACTGCGCATGCGCCACCTCATCTCCAGTAACGCCCCCTGATATCGGGAGCGCGCACGTCCTCAGCACATGCAGTCTGTTTACATCTGCGGGACCACAGCCTCTGGCGCCGCATCAGACTTATTACAGAGTTGATTACTTTTACAGCAATGAATTAGCTACCAAAATGTTATTTGTTAATGATTTTCAGTAATAAATATTCACGCCATTGGGTAGTAATTCCACATAAAGGCGTTTTCTGACGGACCCTGTGTAGCGATCACAACACTTGTGTCAAATCAACACAAATCCTTCTAAATGAGCAGGTATAAGCACATTACCTGTCCAGCAGAACCGACGCGACGAGTTGATCGGTTTTGAATCCCTTTTTGGCTTTCAATGCCCGCCACCGCACAAAGCAGGAATCTCCGAGACAAACTCGTGTTTTGTTCATCTCTGCAGCCGTCTTTCTTTTTTTCTCAGCGACTTCGACCACGGTTTTCTCTTGCGAGCTTTCCCTTTCGCTGCAGTACGGGGAGAACCTCTCTTCAATGGTGAATGATGCATCTTTTCCGTCCCGTTTTACTTCCTAAACAACAATCTGCGCAAATTCAAACAGGAGCGCGCGTTGTACTGGTCGGGTGGGTGGGGGACGTCATCGCGTAATTTTTATTTCCGCATTGACAGCCAGTTATTTTTCACCACCGGTCGTTTTTGATTGGCTGTCATATTCCGTGGGATTTTCCATTGAAATATTTCTCCTATACCTTTAAAAAAAATCCCCAAAATCTAAATAAAGCATTGTGTTTAGTCACTTTATATTGTGATAATGTTATGTTATTGGTTTTGCCATAAAACTCTGAGAATTTCCTCTGTTTTATCTCAGGCCCACCTTAAGAAGAGGGGTGACTCGGACAATCAAACGGATGGAGCTGCTCCGGCTCCCTCACACATGTCTCGCTCTCCCAAGTCTCCGTTCCTCCCTCGAGCGGCACGTGTGCTGCCTCCGAGTGGTGTGAAAGAAAATGGGTATAAAAAAAACAACACATTAGTATGTCTTTCTGTTGCCATTTGTTGTTTTTTCCACATAATTACAAGGATTTTTTCTTCTCCTTTTAGTCAGGAAAACTCACCCCAGTGGTTGAAGGAGCTAAAATCCAAGAAGCGCTTGAGTCACTATGAGAATGAAAGCTAAGTAAACTTTGAGGTAAATGGCTCTTGATTGTTTTCTTGCTGTTTGTAGCTGTAATATTGGCGTACTTTGGTAACTGTAGTTTCCTGTTCTCTGTTAAAGGTTGCCTTAAAAGATGAATCTATAAGAAATAGAAGCCTTAACGTTTGATCCAGAGAGAAGAAGTAGGGACGGATCTAAAGCTGCTGATCTATTTTCCTCCATTCTTTTTTTTCTTCTTTTTTTTTTAACTTTAGTTGTTTTTTTCCGTTTCCTTGTCTGGGTCGCTAAATGTGCATGGTGCCTTTTTTCTAACCGAGTGTCCTTCAATGGGAAAAAAAAAGGAAAGCAAGCAAGGACAACTTTGTGCCTCCTCCACGTCAAATCTGAACCCACGTAGGTTCTGCTGCACCTTTAGAGGAGGAGTCACTTCGGGGACCAGGAGAAACGACGATACTGGAGAGTAAAGAGGTTTCCTGTCTGGCCAAGTTTGAGGAAACATAACAAATGACTCTGGACCACAACGCGGCTTCATCGCATGCTGATGGTTAATGACGTTGTCGTTTCTTCAAAAGTGTCTGCGTATGTTTAGGGTGTATGCGAAGATCTTGCATCGTTGCCATAAGACAACATTTCAAGACACTAATGGGTTTTTGATAACGGAGAACAAATAAGCGCTGGCTGGCTTATTGGAGGGATAATGTTAATAGAAGATGTTATATTTGTATCTGTCTGTCAGAGCTAGTTTTGTAGGAGGCGAACGGTAAGATGCATCACTATGGTAGAGGCTCCTCAGATGTTTTCTGTGACACACTCCACAGCCTCAGAGTTGTTATTGTACATAGTTTTCTGTTTTTTTTTTTTTTTTGTGTGTTTTTGTTAATGAGGGATTGGCGGCTTTTTGGAAAACCGAACTTGCATCTGTCAATCATACACAAAACAAATCAGCACAAACGCATAATCAATCCGCCTGTTATTTTTTTCCCTCCTTTCAATGCACTTGGAGGGTAACGGTTGCAAGCATCCATCATAAGCCATACCGTCGCCTAGTCTTTCCCCGCATCTTTATCAGTCTTGTCTCTCCAGTGGATGTGCAGCTGCACCACTATTTAGTCCCCGTTCATTTGTGCGTGCACAATCTCAGCGGCCGCATTGTGGCGGACGGTGCCTTCGAGTGTCGAGGTCTTGGCTCCCTCTGCTCATCACTACACTACCTTCTATGCTCCAATCGAATGTGAACTTGTTGAAGCTGCTGTTTGTCCCCCACTTCTCCACTTCTAGCACTTTTGCCACGTGATGCACTACAGCACTCTGCGTCTGCCACCACCACCACCACCCTTTCTCGTTGGCCATGTTTTCTGTTTTTTGTTCTGCTCACTCGTGCAATGCAAGTGAATATGTTGATGGAGGCTTTTGAGTGATTGTCCCTGGTTTTCGGATGTCTATGAACTTCTTCTCTTGTCATGAAATTTGAAGGGGTTTATTTTTGATGTCATTTTTTTTTTTTTTTATATAGTTTATTTGAAAGTAACAATGTTTATTATACTCTTGAGTTGTGCTGGCCAGTGTCCTAAAGTAAACGCATTCTAATAAAACATTTACTTGACTTGAGTCAGAGGCTCAGCTTATCTTCTATGTCAGTGGATGTTTTTTTTTTTTATCACATGACCAGACAGATATCAGATGATCAACCCATCCAGACACGCAAACCCAAAGGGCAACAAGTCTTCGGGGAATGGACAAATCTCAATCAGGTTGGATGGAAAAGTCTTGGCATACATTTCCAATTGGATTCACGTCTGGATTTTCTATCTGGACATTCTTAATACATGGATGTGCCTAAAGTAGTTTTGTTCTTTGAGGGCGGGCGTCCTGGATGTTCTAGATGTTTCCCAAATCTATTCCTGGTTTTAATGAATCATTAATAAACATGCTTCTGCAGAACCCGATGCAAACTAAGGACAAAATTTAGTAAAACGATTAGGTTGGGATGGAGTGGAGGGACATACAAACCATTGTCGCTCTAACTCCGATTACCCAGCTCTGATTTAAACCCTGATATGGATACATTTCCAAATCTTTAACCTTTATTTACTCAAAAGTAAAAAGTAACTATCCAAAAGTGTACTTAAATAGGTAGGGAAAAAAACAGGGCTTTCAAATACTGATTTAACTGATCAGATCATCTAATTTAATATTCAAATTTCATCAAGAACTGATAAGAAATGTGAAGTTATGTTCAGCTTTTGGTACTTCAAAGATTGAAATTTAAAAATGAATACAAGTTAAAAAAAAATAAACATGAGAAATCCAGGCAATAGAAATCATAAAAACCAAACATTATTAAACTAAAACTTTCAGTATGTAATATACATATGTACTATATCTTAGTACTTTCGGAGCCATATGGCACATTATGCTCAGCAGGTAGGAAATGGCATTAAGAATATCAAAGCATGTGTACAAACAAAACTCTGGAATGAGTTTAAATACTTTCCTAAGTTGCAGTACAAAATATGGTGTGTGAAAACTTGTCCTAAAAGTTTGTTACTCAAGTTGAAATCATTTAGTAACTAAATAGTTAATACCCACCTTAGCTTAAAACATTTTTTTTTCTGTAGTTCAGGCTGTGTAGGATTGTTGTGATCAAGAATCAGGAATCAGTTTATTTAAATAGCGCCAATTTACAAAAGATGTCTCAAGGCACTTTACAAGAAAATCAATTAAAATCAAAGATACATCATAAACAAATCCATTTGAAAAAAGTTTCCAATCTAAGGAACCGCAGCAGATTCATCAAGTCAATGACTTGCAGCATTCACTCTGGAATCAGCAGACAGAAACAATAACTTGTGTTGTTGTTGACTTTACATCAATCCCTCATACTGAGCATGCATGTAGCGACAGTGGAGAGGAAAAACCCCCCTTTAACAGGAAGAAACCTCCAACAGAACCTGGATCAGTACAAGCAGCCGTCTTCCACGACCGACTGGGGGTTTGAAGAGACAGAAAAATAAAATAGATGCAGAGGAAGCTGAAAAAAAAGAGTTTTTAGCAGCAGTTGTGGAGCGTCACTGGAAGCATCTCAGCCCATGTTCTCCTCCAAGAAGCTGTCTCAGCTAACAGAATGCCAGACCAGGTGTGGCTACTATGGAGAGAAGAACACTAAGAGAAAACAAAAGGTTACAAGGTTGAAATAACGGTAACTAAAGCAGATTGGACAAAGGAAGAATGTAGCAGAGTAAGAACTAGTCAGATCGTCCTCCAGCAGTCTAAGCCTATAGCAGCATAACTATAGAAATGACTTAAATAATCCTGTAGAGTGAGACATGAAGAAGGTAGAGCAAAGGAGAACCAAGACTGAGTTCCTCCCCAAACCGGATTAGGCTGTCTTCTCTACCTCTTCCTAACTATAAACTATTGTGATGCTGCAATTAGAACCTTCGCTTCGGTCGCAGACCTCCTAGGCTGATTATAATCTAACTAGGTTTCTTATCTATGGTAAAGAAAACCATCCCCACAGCATTGTGCTGCCACTATTTTTACTATCGGACATGTTGCTTGAACCATATTGAGTCTTTATAAGTCCATATGTTTGCTCTGTCTTCAACACGGCATGTGACAGGCTAAATGGGGAACTGAAGAGCTTTTAAGATTTTCTCTCTTCTTCCTTAAAGGTCAGATTTGTGGAGTGCTTAACAAAAAAGTTTTCCTGTCTTCTCACTGATTATGTGACTTTTCAAATCAGTTGGTTGCACTGGGTTTAAGGGTAAGGTTTAAGAGTATTATTTCTAGAACTAAAATGTACAATCTATATATTTCCTCTCAAAAACTATTACCTTCTTTGTTTCGGTCAAACACATCCTGATAAAATACATTCAAATTTCTGTTTAAAAAAATAATAATATGAAACCTGCAACAGATTACTAGAGAAAGGCACCTGTATAAAGAAAAACAACACAAAACGATGTATGTGTTTGTGCTGAGCAGGCCCGTTCTGCTGAATCCTCTTGGCTATCGCTGCATGTGCCCACACAGTGCTCGCTGGCAGCCTGGGCGGACGGGCAAGGCAGCCCGTGCCAACACAGCTGCCTATTGAGAGGCAGCGTTACGGACATAATGTGAGCGACAGACTTGCTGCATCAACAGCTCCCGTTTTTTCTGCTACTGTGGCCAGAAATAAACCATAAATACCACCCTCGCTTCAGGCCTCTAATGGCTCAACCCCACCAAATACAGTGTGGCACCAACAAAGGGGGACTCTCCAGCTTCCTTTCAGGCGTACCAAGGTAAAAAAGGATCATTGTGGACATCAGGGATCTCAGAAACACTGGCTTATTAAACTCCTTTTGCATTGGAATCAGACGATGTTCAACAGAGAGGAGCCAGATCTGGATGTGCTTTCTGTCATGGAGACTATAAGGCTGCATGATGGTGAAAAGAAAATTGTCATTGCAATTATTATCATTTTTATTATATATTGAGAGGTGAAAAAACGTAGAAATTTCCAGCATGTGGCTTAAATAGCAGCTTAGTTTACATTGCACTCCTGCTACCTTCTTGAGAATTAACCAGCAAATATCAAACTTTTTCAAGAAACTTTTAAAAATCTGCCTTTTATATTTATCTATGACTTCATGTTTGAGCTGCCCCATATCAGAAATTCTTGGAGATAATTTTAGTATTGCAATGGTGATATCAGTTGTCATATATATTTTTCATCTATTCTTCCAACTATGTGGAACGATTAACATTTCGGACGACATCCTTGGTGTCAGATGTGAGCATCTGCTGTTTTGTGGTCGGCCTAATTGGCTGAATATAACATTAGCATGAAAAAGGAAAGTTTATTGCACTTGGACTTTATAAGCCAACAAGTATTGCACACTGATATTGCGATTATAGTATATTAGCGATATTATGCAGCCCCAATAGTTACTTTATGAAGGATTATCCTATCACTTCTCTTCTGATGTGTGCATGCATACCTGTTGCTGCTCTAATGTGCATTATGGGTATTGGATTATGTCTGTTTGTATTGCTGCTCCCTAAAAGCGGAGGAGCAGTGGGTCAGTAGGATGTCGGAGCAGCAGAGTGCTCCAGAGCAGCTTGCAGATGGGAACAGCCAGGGTGGAGCAGGAATCACATATAAGGTACATTATCTGCTTTCTGCACAGAGAAAACCTTATTTCAATTTTAAATACTCTTCAGTTTTATAAATTCAGGTTTTGACATCTAGAGGTACAAACATAGCTTAAACAATTAACTCCATCTGACCCACAATCAGAGAACTGTCCAACTTTCAGTCAATACTTAAAAGATGCACATTTCTATCCAGGTGGTGGTGTTTGAATTTGAGAATTTCCAGGGCTGCAAGGCTGAGATTTCTGCAGAGTGCAAAGATGTGACGGAGAAGGCACTGGAGAGGGTTGGATCTTTGATCGTGCACTCAGGGCCGTGAGTAATGCTCTATCATGTCCACCTCGCTGTCCAACAATCATTTTGATTAACCTAAACTCCTCCATCTACATTGTGTCGCTCAGCTGGGTGGGTTATGACCGACATGGCTTCACAGGAGAGCAGTTTGTCCTGGAAAAGGGGGAATACCCTCGCTGGGACACCTGGACTAACAGCCAGCGCAGCTTCTCCCTCCTATCTCTAAGGCCGCTTAAAGTGGTGAGTACCACATTCAAGGATTGTGACACAAGTGTTCCTACCAGAACCTTTATAAGAATCCTCGTTTTATTTAGTTTACAATGATTAAAGATGTCGGTTCCTCCTGTTTAGGACAGTACTGAACACAAGCTACACCTCTATGAGAACCCTGGGTTCACTGGCAGAAAGATGGAGATCGTCGATGATGATGTGCCAAGCTTGTGGGGCCACGGCTTCCAAGATCGTGTAGGAAGTGTCAAGTGTCTCAACGGAACGTGAGTTTCCCCCGATATGTTTTTCTGTCACACACGGTTTTAAGCTGTTTCGTTACTGTAATCTCTTGCTGTCAATCTTAAATCAGTGTCTTAGAACTGACTCTGCTGTCATTTCCATCCATCCTTCCATTTTCTGTACACCCTTGTCCCTATTGGGGTCGGGTGGGTCTGCTGGTGCCTATCTCCAGCTTACAACGGGCGAGAGGGAGGGGTACACCCTGGACAGGTTGCAAGTCCATCGCAGGGCAACACAGAAACATACAGGATGAACAACCACTCATTCACACACTCACACCTAAGGAAAATTTAGAGCCCAATCAGCCTAGCAGTCATGTTTTTGGATTGTGGGAGGAAGCCGGAGTACCCGGAGAGAAGCTGTCATTTCCTCCACGGTTAAAAGTATTCTAAACAGCAGAAGAGGCAACTATTATAATTTTGTTAGACTTGTATGTTGTAAACATATACATTTTCAGGATCTGAAGGCTGTTGTGTTCTTAGTGTTTCAACTTTGGCATGCTAAGGACTAACTCAGATCTGGGTGGTTTTAGGAATAAATTCCTGTGTGACTCTTTGCCTCTTGTTCCAGATGGGTGGGCTACATGTACCCAGGACACAGGGGCCGTCAATACATCTTCGAGCGGGGAGATTTCAAGCACTGGAACGACTGGGAGGCCCCCTCTCCCCAGATCCAGTCTGTCCGACGTGTGCGGGACATGCAGTGGCACAAGAGGGGATGTTTCACTCCCGATCCTGTCCCTGTCCCAGCCCCCACTCCTGCTCCCGGTCCGGACCCCGATCCGGCTCCAGCTCCAGCTCCAGCTCCAGCTTCTCCTGCGACAGCCAGGGCCAGCTAAAGCAGGATCCTTACCGGCGTCTCAGACTCCAACTCTGCCCCAAAATGCCTGCCTTGAGCTGACCATGGCAAATGCTACTTGTGTCCAGACACGAGTGCCATGTTTGTTTTAGTGGCAAATAAAGGTTGTTAAACCTAAAATCTGCGGGTGATGTTATAATTGTTTTGCATATGGAACATTTTCTTTCCTAAGATTGGTAAAAATCCTAAATAAAAATGTAAAATTCAGTTTCTGTAGATTTGGAGAATATTATTTTAATAAAAGAAACCACCATTATCTTTCTATTTTTTATTTTCTTAGCCCTATTTTCTGCTTTTGATGACTGTTTTCCTGTATTAGCTGATCAGATCCCATCCAATCTTTGTGGATATGCCTCTAATGGAAACCATGTCCTGTGTTATGCATTCTTGCAATTAAGATAGAGTGCACTAAATTCCATCATTGTCATAATTTTAGAGGTAACGAGACTTATAAACAAGTTGTACACATAAACTACGTTGCTTTTAAGTATCGTGAATTTAAATATAGAAATCAACCAAAACGTATACTGTTGCTTTTTTAGTCATACTTAACCCACATCAATATTAATTGCAGTTTCTAAATTGTTTCATTTACTAACTTTTAGAAAAGTAATTGACCTGATCGCTTCCAAACCTTTAGCCTCAAAGGTCTTTCTAACATCGTGAGGAAAAAACGTCACAAAACGCAAACACAAAAACTCTAGAGACATTCAGGAATGTGGTGGAAACCAAATCCTTGCACGTTGAAACATTTTCAAGGTTGCAAATGAACGCAGAACAACATCTAAAGCGTTTCAGACCTCACTATCCTCAATTCGGAGATGGAAAACATCTGCTGACAAATAATAATAATCTGAAAATAAAAGATGCCCAAGACTTTATTTAAGTTAACAAAACCTTTGTCTCATTAGTTTCTCTCAGGGCCAGTTCAGGACATCAGGCTGCAGCAGATTCAGGGTATGCTGCATGTTGCATCTAACATAACAGCAAGTTGTAAAAATTAAAATCTGAATGTTTGGATGGAGCTTACTTAAAGCCTGGACAGATCTCATTTGGATGCTGTGCTGTTGCCGTAAACATGGACTTAAGATTGAAATCACTCCAATGTAGCTGAAATAGAGCAATTGTGTAAAGAACAGTGGGTCCAAATAATTCAACAGGAGTTTTTGTTTTTCATAAAATACCTTATTGCTTTTTGTTTGTTTTTTAATATATAAATCCAACAAAAACAGCAGACCTCTGTAAGGGAGAAAAACACTGCTTTCTATTAAATGTCTTTTTGTAACTGCAACTCTAAACCAGAGCATTTGTAGTTACCATTAATCTTTTGACACCATTCTGGTTGCATGTTTAACCTTTCTTTATGGAAAAATTTATAGAGTTCATATGAATATTTTGGTCAGTCACTTAGAAAGTCAGTTTTCTTCCCTTGCTTCAACAAATTAACAGTTGATTTTGGATAAGTTGATCAGTTTAATGGAGTTAGTCCTCCTCCTTTGCTCCGGAGCTGCGCCACTTGAGGTGGCAGAACATTGGAGTAGCTACTAACTTTTAGTCCTATGTTGTGATGTGAAGTAACAAGGTGGGTTATTAATGGAAACAGCTGATTAACATCACAAAAAGCTCAAATATTACCTCAGCTGCAGCCATACATCCCAGATTAGTTACAAAGGATGATCCAGAGCACAAGCAAAGAACCATCTCTTTCATAACTAACAATGAGCGGTGTAAGATCACTGGTAAGCAAGTTGGATCCTGTGGATTCTCTG
>JAVLVB010000857.1:1860579-1896361 GCA_032876305.1 Orestias chungarensis | reverse complement strand
TATATATATATATATATATATATATATATATATATATATATATATATATATATATATATATGTATATGTATTTTACAAGATTTCCAAGAAAGAATCAAAGATAACTTTAAAAGCAATTATTTACTATTATTTTCTATTTGCTTAGTTAAAAAACCTCAAATGTATCCACTAACCTCCTCCTAAGCTTTCAAACACATGCTTTAATGGTATTAAAAGAGGCATGAAAGTCATAGATACCCTTTCAAAATTTCCAAATTTGGAGTTTTCTAATTGTTTTCCTTTTTTTCTGATGTTTTTGTCAAATTCCTTTTACAGATATTTTCACTTTTATTGTATAAAGCTTTAAGCTGTTTTTCCTACTTATGTAGCCTGAACTTAGAGTTTAGAGAGGCAGTTTACCATCCCAATTTTAGATAACACCGTCTGAATATTCCTGTTTTGTTTTTTGGTTTGTTTTAACAATTGCCAAAAATGCACTGAAACAAATCAATTGAAAAAAAAAAATCTACAGCAAAATGAAAGATAATTTTATGACTGTTAAATTTTTTAATATTTGCTTTGGTTTGCTTCAGCTTCATCATCAAGAATGATTATTTTAGAAACCATATCTTTGAAAAATATCGGAGTGACAGTACAGAATTACCTTTTTTTAATTGTAGCTTTTTAAAAACATTCATGCTTTGTGAAATGTTTTGCCCTAACTTGTTGTGTTTTTCTTTTTTCTTTTAGATTGATTTGTTGATTTAAAAATGCATCACCTAATAGTTTTGTGTAAATCATAGTAGCTGAAAAAAGTAGGTTAGTAAAAGAAATGGGTAAAGTGAAATGGAAATATTGCTTAATCATTTTGCTGGCTTACAGTATAACAAACCGGATTCAAACTGGATACCAAACTGTGTTTTTTTTTTTTTTTGAGTTTATTTTATTACACCAGAAAACAAATCATAAGAACAGCCCACTTTGAGAAATCTGCTTGCACTATTCTCCCACTAACCCTGAACCTCCCTACCACAGTGAAACCCGTCTTTTCCCATCTTTCTCCCTCTCATTGTGGCTGTGGGACTCTTGGCACTGTTTGTGCTGAATCATGTAGATATCAAACAATGACTGGCCGGACAAAACTGACAAGTAATGAAATAACTCTGTGGGAGGATGAGCCTCTGGTGTAGGTTGGACTGGATTGGAGTGCAGGGTGGGGGTGAACAGTAACCCCCTCGTTTTGCTCTGGTTGGCCTATGGCAGGCTAATCTGCTGGCTGATTTAGACGCTTTGGGCTCTGTTGGCACAGTTTCCACCCCTGGGCGTTCAGTATATATTGAGCACCTCGTGCTGCAACTAACACAGTGGCACAAACAGGTACTGGTAAGTGCTTTGTGTTTATTATGCTAATTTCTTTATTGCCTTTTTTTTTACACACATTTGAATAACAAAATAATAGAACAAATGTATAAGTGATTAGGTGATTAGTGAAATACTTTATTTTTTGAGTGAGATGTGAGAATGGACTAAAATCCCTTGCAATATAACATTGTGTTTCTTTTCAGGCTTATCCTTGCCGATCAGTTCACTATGGCCACAGATCACCAGATCCCTGCTTCCAAGCAGCAGCAGCCAGGAAGCAGTGCATTCAAGGTGAAAGGGATTCGTTTTAAACTTTCGTTTTGATTGAAATGTGACCCCCTGTGTTCAGTTAAGATTTCTCATCTTTTATTTCTCACTGTGATGCGCAGCTCATGGTCTATGAGCAGGAAAACTTCCAGGGTCGCTGCCATGAGCTGACTGGGCCCTGCAACAACCTCCAGGAAGCAGGCGTGGAGAAAGTGGGCTCCATACTGGTGCAGTGTGGACCGTGAGTGTTCCTTGGAGAAAGTGGAAAATGATTTGCAACGCAGAAGAGAAATGAGAGGACTGAGTTTATGGGAAGTAACTGGATGAGCCCACTGTTTCTTTCCTCTATTCTGTCAGATGGGTGGGATACGAGCAGGCCAGCTGTAAGGGTGAACAGTATGTGTTTGAGAAGGGGGAGTATCCTCGCTGGGATTCCTGGACCAACAACAGGCACAGCGACACGATTGTTGCCTTCCGCCCAATTAAAGTGGCAAGAAAAATTCTATTTTACTGTCCCTCCTCTTAATCTTTCATATTGTTGGCTGCCTAACAGTTGCTTGGGTGTTTATACTGATTTATTCCCTCCTCTCCCAGGACAGCCAGGAGCACAAGATTGTCCTTTACGAAAGCCCCAGCTTTGCAGGGAAGAAGATAGAAATCATAGACGATGATGTTCCCAGCTTCCACGCTCACGGCTACCAGGAGAAGGTGTCCTCTGTTCGTGTCCAGAGCGGCACGTAAGTTTGTATTCCCCACAGATGGTGAGTGATTTGGAAGAATCAAAATGAGTCAACTTCTGATATTTGTTTCCTCCTCGCGCCCCAGCTGGGTTGGATACCAGTATCCGGGTTACAGAGGCTTTCAGTACCTGTTTGAAAAGGGGGAATATAAAGACAACGCAGAGTTCGGAGCCAAGATTCCCCAGATCCAGTCAGTTCGGCGCATCAGAGACATGCAGTGGCATCAGAGAGGAGCTTTTCACCCAGTCAACTAAGCTTAGGACTCTTTTCCTGTTGGGATTTTGAAAACCCTGACCCAATCTATCCACAACATCTTTGAACTCCAGCTCCACCATTCAGCGTGTGTTATCGACTGCAGCTGTTGTAGAAGCTGTATTCCTTGGAGCAATCTAATAAATCCTATTGCTTAACATCTACTTTGATCATTTGTTCCGTTTCATGCAATTTACGGTACTTAAATGAGTATTTGAATACAGACATCTAACACACGCACAAACCTTGCAAACGTATTCAGACCTTTTGAACTTGTTGACAAAAGTTCATGTGAAAGACAAAAGACAAAGTATTCGGCCCTTCAGTCAAAGCCTTTACGCAACACTAACTCCACTAATGCAAGTACGTGTACAAAAACCTCTTATAAAAGCTAAACAAGGTAGATTGTTCATAAAACTAAAAACATAATGAACATCCCTTTGGATTACACAGCAGTGCCTTCAGTCAGAGGCTTAATTTGGTATGCCGAAACACAGATTATTACAGGATACCCTTCCTGCTCACAGGATTCGCCATAACTCTTTGTAGAAACTTGTAACTCATGTCATATAAGTTACTCATGTAACTTATATGACATGTATCTCCGTATGAGATCGCTAAAGTGTTTTTTAATGTAATAGGCAACATGTGGATGTAGATTAAATATACATTATGAAAAGTGAATAATGATTTTCTTTCACCTTACAAAAAAACAAACAAAAAACTCATAACATTCTTTTTTTAAAGTAAAAAATTCACATGAAAAATGAACCCTTTGAAACCCTTTCGGTGGTTGTAACTGGCCTAAAAAAAGAATCAAACGCATTTATTGTTACACAGTCATAATCAATTCTCCTTTTTTAAATAATGTTTAAATTGTTGTGGTTTATTCTCCTGGGTGATTATTAACTAACAAAAATGTCTGCAGTCAGACCTTTCAACGATAGAAGCGGTGCTGTGTAATTCCCCCCCCCTGATCGACAGGGGGCGCTGCAGGCTTCACGCCCCGCTTGTTTTGCGTAAGGAACGTCACGCTGTAGCCTTAGCAACACGCGGCTGTTTTTCGTTTTATAGACACTTTGTTTTTAGCAAGACGAAGGTATGTTTTACGGCTTTTTGTTCTAGACTTGTTGATTTGCACTTCTTCTGTTTAAATTGTGTCTTACAGGAAATGTCGTCGTGCTAAAGCTAAATGTGTTTCATCTTAGCTAGCGCTTCTTAGCACGGTTAATGAACTCTCCTTTATGTTAGTCGTTCTGTTCTTGTATTTGGCTTTAAAACATACAAAACCACTAATGGTGTTTTGAATAAGTTTATCTCTTCATTTGTTTTTCTGTAAAGTGTCGCTTGATGAGGTAAAAGGCACAACATAACAGTTCTATCACTTTAGCCCTGATCAGTTTATCACATTCATTGCTGACTGAAAACCTTTTGTGTCTGGGTTAGAGATTAGCACAATTTTAACAGTAATAATTTTATGGAAGAAAGAAAAATGTTATTTTCCCATTATGATATGTGTGTGGTCTTACTGGCAGCACTATTCTCACTTGTTGATCACTTTAAGATGCAAAGCAACAATGACAGGTTGTGTTCCTAGGAAACAACTATGTTTGAAAGAGGAAGGAGAATTTTAAAGCTCCTGTTTAAATTAAAGCAATCTGCTTCTTCAAAACCATTGCAATAACAAATGGAAACTAGTTTGTGTGTCCTCTTTGACGCTTTCCGAAGGATGAAGTCAGAGTACAAGATTACTTTGTCTGAGCAGCGACCAAGACATATTGGAAATCACCACTATTAAAAACTGAGGCAGTACAGTTTGTCTGCTCATAAAAATAAAGATTTAAAGATATTGTTGTCTTTCTTGGAACTTGTTTTGATTGAAAAATATTTATATATGTATAAGCAAACTAAAATAACACTTAATGTTAGATGGTGTGCATTTTTTAAAGCGTATTTATAAATTGTTCCAGAGGCAAGATGCCTGTTCTGTGCAACCACTGCTCTGAGAAGCGCGCCATGCTGAAGCGTCCAAAGACCGGCCACTCACTGTGCAAGGCATGCTTCTTCTGGGCGTTTGAGGAGGAGATCCATCACACTATTGTAGCAGCAAAGCTCTTCAAACCTGGGGAGATTGTAGGCATCGCTGCCTCGGGCGGGAAGGACTCCACGGTACTCGCGCATGTCATGAAGCTTCTGAACGAGAGGTACAGCTACAGGCTCGAACTCATGCTCATCTCTGTGGACGAGGGGATAACCGGGTACCGGGACGACTCGTTGGAGACGGTGAAGAGAAACCAGCAACACTACGAGCTGCCGCTGAAGATTGTTTCGTATGAGGAGCTGTACGGCTGGACGATGGATGCTATAGTGAAGCAGGTGGGACTGAAAAACAACTGCACCTTCTGCGGTGTGTTCAGGAGACAGGCGCTGGACAGAGGAGCCATTATGCTGCAGGTGGATAAAATTTGCACAGGTAATCTTGATTAGAGGGGGTATATCAATGTTTTGAGGATGGGGCGATACGAATCACAATATCTGGTATCTTAAAAGTAATAAACACTAAAATGACTCAAATCTTACCATGAAAAGAAATGTATCACAATGTAATAATGCCATCTCTAGTTCCTCCACGATTTGAAAAAAACAAACTGAAAGATCACGGAGTGTGAAGTATTTTTTAAATCTGGACAAGCACTGATGTTTCCACATGATAAATGGAATGATGAAAGCAAGTTTGTCTTCTAATGCTTTTTAAATTGAAGACGAAGGTCAAGGTCATATTTCCTTAAATCAGTCTGTCATTTTTTTCCTGGAGATTCAATAACTTTCTTGTCTTTAACGCGTTGTACTTTTTATATTTTTCTTCTCAGGTCACAACGCCGACGACGTGGCAGAAACCGTGCTGATGAATGTGTTACGTGGGGACATAGCTCGTCTGCGCCGCTGCACCGCCATCTCCACAGCCAGCGAGGGCGACGGGGTCGTCCCTCGCTGCAAACCCCTCAAATACGCCTACGAGAAGGAGATCGTCCTGTACGCCTATTTTAAAAAGTTGGACTACTTTTCCACCGAATGCATATACTCCCCTAATGCCTATAGAGGCTATGCAAGGACCTTACTCAAGGACCTAGAGAGTGTACGACCCAGCGCTATAATGGACATCATCCACTCTGGTGAGAACCTCTCTGTGCGCGAAGGGGTGAAGATGCCCGTCCAGGGAACCTGCAGCCGCTGTGGCTACATTGCCAGCCAGGCGCTCTGCAAGTCGTGCGTTCTGCTGGAGGGGCTAAATCGTGGTCTGCCAAAACTGGGTATAGGGAAACACCACCGCCTGCATGAGAAAATCCTCTCCCAGCAGCCTCTCACAGAAAGCGAGGAGAGAAAGCTGAAATCAGTGGACTTATGATAATTAGCAGTTATTTATCCAAAGGTTTTCGTTTTTAAACTGAGCAGTTGAGCATCCTAACCGCTATAAAGTAATCGCTATAAATTTAGATGGAAATTAGTTTCTGCTATTGAGGGGTTATTTATTTTTTTTTTTCAATAAGTATATATTTTAATTTAATGAATAAAGAGAACATATATAAAATTTCAAGTATGTGTTTAGTTCACAGCTTTAACAGTTTCTACATCAACTGTGCTGTAATCTTGACTTATTAAAAAAAAAGTTATTTTGTTTTTTATGGGGCATCACTGTCCAGTGTGTTTTAATTGGATGCTAATCAGTTTGTACTTATTTGCTTGTCTTGTGTCTAACTTGCTCCATGCAGCAGTTTGAAATATAAAAGATGATATGCATTCGTTTAGGTTTGTTAAATTGAACAAAATTGCAGCAGTGTTTAAAGCATAAGCAGGTGAAATGACACCGGGGAGACTAGACCCAAAGCTTTCTGATCTAGAATAAACAATTGTTTAAAAATTCACTTTTGGCTTATTTGTGATATCGCTTATATTGATTTGCATTAGTCTGTGAAAACAATACAACAGATAAAGAGTAGCCCATTGAAGTGTTTGAAAACAATATATACACTATTGTTGGACACTTCTCAGTGTTTCCAGAAAATACCTTAAGTGAATTTATTACGGTGGGCACCCTTACACATATTTCAAATTACACATTCATATTTACATGTACCTTAATAAGCCATTAAAGATTAAAATGGTTTTATTTGACCTGCATTTGTTTATGTTGAAGGCATCTCCGAATTTTAGCTTGCAGTGCAAAAACATCAAATCATCAGAAGTATTAATCTGGAATATTAAAATGTGTATTTATCCATCTCTGTGAGGGAGGTTGTTCAAAAGACATGGAGGCAGCGAATCATTTAAAACTTGTAACATTCTTTGAACCATTTTACAGAGTGTTATATTTTATCCATTTATATCTGGTAATTAGAACTTTTTCCAACAGATAATTAAAGAAAAACAATCCTGTAAGACCAATTGGGAAAATATTTCTACTGAAAGGTCATTGCTGTAGGAGCAGGGTATTCTTCCAAGTATATTAATAGAAAGTTAAGTAGGAAAAAAAAGTGGTTTAGGGGGTCAAAGAGGTCCACTCTCACCTTCCCTCAACCTACTCAGACCAGCACCCTCAAAAATGATGGCCTTCAATTATCTGTAAGCTCACATATTTACAGTTAAAACTAATCTCTTGAAATGCAGCACTTTATATTTAAAAAAACTATATTTTTCCCTTTTCAAACCAAACAATTTTTTTTGAACATGTAGTTCCATGTTCTGGACACCAGGTGTCGCCGTTGACCGGAGCCTTCGTCCCGCAGCACGCGTTCCGGGGGGCGGACTGAACTTGTGGAGAAGCGGAGAAGTTTGAGGAGCCAGACCCAGACCTGGTAAACAGCCGAGAAGGTCTCTGGGAAGAGGAAACTGAGGCCGGGACACAGCCGGGCAGCCGCCATGGACGACCTGGGTAAGCTGGGAATCTGCCCGGTTGTTTTTCTTTTCTTCTTCAACGGTCAGCAGGGGTGGAGCAGTTACTTAGTTACTTACGTTACTTAGTTACTTACGTTTCGTCGAGATTTTTTTGTTTTTCTTCCCCCACCTTAAATACTTTCTCGTCACCTTTCTTTCTAACTCCATCTAAAAAAAAAAGACTGGAAAAGTGTTAATTTGACGACAGACCACCGGAAAGCTGTCCGCGGCCGTTTAACGTGTAACGTTTACTAAAAGCGTCGCATTTGTTAGCGGCTGGTCGGACGCCGCTAGCCCGTCTCGCGATAACAACTCCTGCATCTACGCCGTGTTTATCTGCCTCTCTCATCCACATATCCGCCCTGAAGGAATGAGATGTTAGGCGGTCACTCCTCGGCTCCTGCCCCGGGCTACTCATTCCAGCTTTGAAGCTTTGGAGTCCGCAGGCCTGCGTGTTTACACCACGGCGTGGGCTCAGATCTCACGCTGGTGTTGGCCCCCCACGGACACTGTGGGTTTCTCCCATCAGCATACTGGTTTATACATATTTATAAATATGTACAGAGAGAATTGTTTCATTATATGATTGACTGTTTACTTAATTTTGTCCCTTTTGACGCTCCATACTCCTCAATAAAGTGGGATTTATCCATGCTTACAGGAGTAAAACTTGAAAAAAGTACATCTATGTTTAAACTTATGCCTTAAAAGTAGGCCAAACAAATTGATAACATTTTAAATGTATATAAAAAAGTAAGGAATCTGACATAAATGTTGAACAACTGTATTAATTGACTTCCACCACCACCTGTAAATGCCAACCAGATAAGTTGAGTTTATCAACTTTGTTATCTGTCAGTTCTTATTTTATTTCCTTCACGGTAACCCTCTTCATCTGAGCATCACTTTTTCATACTTTTTTCCCCTCTCCGTCTTCACTGACTTCTTAAAGAAGAGCTTTAGTTAAATGGATTTGGTAATTGTTTAAGTGGAGAGATGATTGTCCACATTTTAGTCTTTGGCTTGCTGTGAGAATCGCTCCAGGGAACATTAGATGCTCTTGCTGCCTCTAGTTTGCTGAAAGGACGTGTTGTTGGCCGAGTGGGTGCTCACAGCCCCTCTGAACTGAAGAAGGGGGCGAGGCTGGTGAGGAATTTCGAGCATCACTCTCTGAAGCCAAACACTCGCCTCTCGCCACTCCTCTCCGCTCTGTGTGTTCAACCAATGCAACAAAACACTTAGTTTCTCCCTGATCGCCTGAAATCATCGATGTTTTGAGATATTTGGTTAAACAAAACGTAAAAAGGTGACTTTGAACGCCTTATTGTGATAGTTTTAACACTCCCAATCCCTCTTGTACTCTGATGAGGAGTAATATAGTGAGAAGGACTTCCCTCAGCAGAGTGGGATGTTGCTCGCTGACTCTGACTCACAACTTTCCAGTGAAATTCTTCAATCTGGCTTTTAGAGTCGCGGCCATGTGGCAGCCAGGCCTAGCTTCGTTTTCAGCACTCGTGCAGGACGAGTCCTCGCCCAGATGTGGACCTTAAACTAGCATTTGTCAACATATTTTGTCTGATGCTGTGTTCTGCCTCCGTTTCGTATAAAGGCGCTGTTTTTCTCACTGCTGGTGTGAAATTCTGACTGGATGACCTCTTTGGTTTTGTAGTTTGGATTTAAACCTTCTGGTTAAGACTGAACAGCCTCAGTTAGGCCTCGACCTAAGTATATCTCAAGATTAAAAATGGCTCAAATTTCATCTCATCCCATTCCTGCTGTTTTCAAAGTTCTTTAAATGATATTCTGGAAAACGTGACAGGTGTTTTTTTTTTCCCCAACTGTATGTAGCAATAATAGTTTACCGGTAGCTTATGTTTTCTGCATACTTCCAGTCAGCTGGCTGAAAAAAGGCTACTGCATTTTTTCTAGCCACCTGACTAAATAACCAGCTTCCACTTGTTTTGTTTTGATTTTGATTTTTGTAAAAGTAAGTGAGCCAAAAAGGACATTATTCTCTTTTGAAAGATAGTTTATTTTGGAAATCTCTGCTAAAGTTAATTGATTTTTTATGGTAAATGTTTGCCTAAGTCTGCATGTTTGGATCACAGTCTTTAATGTATTTTAGATCAAAATTTACTTCTAATGATCAAAATGTCATTATCTCAGCAGATCTAAGCATAATTGATGTTTTTTGGTAAGGTTGTGTAAGGTTTGGTGTTTTTATAGTACGTGCTGCGTCACAACGTCCTGCCGGGTAACAAAATTGATTCCAACGGGCGGCATATTTCTCTTATTTTTATAAATCATTTTGGAACATCTTTAATCATTAAATACTATGTTTTTCTCACTTGAGCTATGTAGCACAAAACTTCTCTACGCAGTTTTAGTCATCCTTACTCTTTCGCTACTTGATTTTTTCCTTTCTAAAATACTTTAATTGGATAGTTTCTATATTTATAGCACAATCAAGTAACATTCTTTAAACGACTTATATATCGACTTACAGGAAGTTTGATTTTTCGTTATTGCCATATATGATTCCTCGAAGCCAGCCTCTGTTTCTTTAAGAACCTTCTACCCTTTCTGACACATCCCACCTTCAGCAAGTCATCAACACACTGCTTGTCAGGTTGTCCATTGATGCCGCTCAGGACTGTTCTTGGGAGTGTTGTTTGTTGTTCAACGCAGCTAAATTATAGAACATTATTTCATGGAAATTTGAATTTCAGTGTGTTGTTCAGTTCCGGCAGCGGTTTGTTAATTTCTGCTGCCGCTAGCAGGGTGAAGCTGTGTTTGGGAGGCTTGGGGGAAGGGAAGGAGCTTCGCTTTGAGCGAGCAGGCGGTAAATTGCAGAGCAAGCATGTGGGGTTCCCTAAGCAGCTGCCGTAAGAGGTTCATGGAGAACCCAAACATACATGAATGATTCAAAGCTGCACTCCAAGGGAAGTACTTGGTATGACACAAAGCTCAAAAAAGTCATCTTTGTATAATATCCCCCCTGTAACGTTCAGCTGAGGAACCAGGCAGTTTCTGTTTTTGGACTTTTTCTGGGAGTTCTGCAGGTTCAAAATACTGTTCGTGGTTCTCCTTCTGCTTCCTTTTGCAGTCTTATTGAAGCACAAGCAACCTGTGTGTAAACAGAATCATAGAGCAACGCCCTAATATCTGTAAACACACAGCAGGCCTGTAACATTAGCTGTTAGTCAGTCTGCAGAGCACCTGGTAGGGAGAGAGTTTTTCTATTTCATTAAACACTAATAGGGTTTGGTTGGGTGTAGAGATCGTGGTGCTGCATGTTTAAACCATTAGCTCTACATATTAACTATATTTAAACATATTTTACCAGTTCAGTGTGTGTCAGCAGTGCAGAGTTGGTTAGTAATACCAAGCTGTCATCACCTATGCGAGCTGGAGGATTAGTGCATACCATGCTTAACCAGTGGTCTCGCCTACAAGGCTAGAAAAGAAGCCCCCAGCTGTAAATCAGTCGTGTTCCCCATCCACACCCATCCTGTTCTTGGTCTGGGGAAGAGAAAGCTGTACGGCTGACCTCATCACTCAGGCAACTGAGCCTGCCTCACATCCTCAGGAAATAGTGAAGGAAAACAATGAGCGGACTCGGCGCTGGGGGCCGTCAAACACTGTTAGTGGGGGCAGCAGAGGGCCTGCAGTCTGTGGACTGGAGGCCAGAACAGCGTTTCCTCTGTTGTTCCAGATGTAGCGCCTCTTCCTGTTGCTTTCTGACATACTATTTCCATGTCTTCCCAGCTACAAGGACTTATGATTTGGACCAAGGCAAATGTTGATTGATATTTGGGCTGATGTAGTTGCTAATACTTGTATTTAGGTTTATTAATTTTATTTCTGCTTTGTTTACAGAAGATACCATCACAGTCTTGAAAAGAGTGAGACCTGAGAGATTCAGCTGGATTATTGTTCCCATTTTACAATGAGGCTCCCCTTACAGATGGCTAATAAATAGCTTATAGATATCTTACTAATTCATCTGGAAATGCTTTACAAATCATCAGACAGGTGTTTACTATATATTGATTGAGGGTAAGAAAGAGACAAAACTGAGATTTTGCAAATAGTGCGCAAAATCTTTGCAAATATATTTAGTCTAGAGTTGATTCAGACTAAGTTACTACCTTGTACGCACAATATGAGTTTGCAAACCAAAGAACCTTGAGGTGCAAATTAAAAAACTGAGTTTAATAACAGAAAGTGTTAGAGAGCAAATGAATTCAATGAGAACCATTTCCGACCGAACAATTCTGTTTTTAAAAGCGTTTATTCAAATTGCACAACTCTGATTCAGTCCGCGAAGTGCAAATTCACTTTCTTATTGCCGAAAGCGCCCATAAGAAGTACCGGGAACCAATATTATTGGAAGTACAAATGTGTTTTTAACAAGCTCTTGCATTGCCTCGGTGACAAGATGGTGACAGTTTGCAGACAGCCCAGACGGATCATCGTTGACGTACGGTTTTCGTACGTGTTCTCAGTGACCAAGTGCTGCATCAGAGCTTAGACTTTCCCTTGTGATCTGATTTACTGTTCTGTGGGGAAGCACTTTTATTTTGGTCCAGCTCTCTTTCAAAGGGAGTGTCATCTTTCTTGCATGGCTCTGCTTTGCAGGGTATTTTTGGCTAGAAATCTCTAAATGATGCTTCTGTCCCACTGATTGTATGCCATTAGTAAGCGTTTAGACATTGTCTGTTATTGTACCGTAAAAAATACTTAGAATATTTGAAGTTTTGGTAGTTTTTTAAATTTTTATTATCTGTTGATCCTTCCCGCTCTCTCACACTCTCTGTCGCCCAAAACATCCCGGGCCGTGTCGCTGGCATCTCCCAAACGGCCGCCTCTCCCTGGCCCCTGCTTCTCTTGTTTGTTATAAATATATCACACTGGGATGGCTTGATAGGATAGGGTTTCCGTTCAGGACTAGCCAGCTCTGCTGTTTTTCGCTTCTTGGGTGTAAACAGGTGAACTCTGGAACCTGATGACCTCTCACCGTTGCCCACACGTTAATAAAAAAACGACGAGGCTGCTCTGATTTCACCCCTGCCTGCAGTTAACTGTGTGGTGCTGTCTGGTGCAGGGCAGTGAAAACAAAAAAGGCATCTCCCTTACTGGGGAATTTGAAGCATGCTCTGGATAGTGCGTCTTGTTTTGTGTTTCCTCTTGATTCCAGGTGCGGGGAAAGGCAGGGCTTTAATGAGCGTTTTCATTAGATTAGGTTGCCATGTTCCTGGTTTCTGAGCTACTTGTACACAAGTAGCATGCCCCTACCTGAGAGCTTGCTTTCTTAGGATGGACAGAGGAATGCGTGGAATTCCCCAGGCTCCCTTCATCCCATCTGATAAACATTGTAGGTCTGTGGGTGGACAAACTCGAGACTATACATGCACCCACCGCCACAAGAATGTGTATAATAATGTCAACACAATACGGCACCACAGTGTGACCGCAGTTGTGTCCACTGGTAGAGCCTCTATAAAGCTGCATGTTCTTTCTCTGAAGTCAGATTAAGTCATTTGAAATAATAATTTGATCCAGTCGTTTCGTTTTTGATGACTGTTTTATTCCTTAATACGGCACACAATGAGCCATTGAGCCAGGATGCTTACAGCAGAATTGGACTTTGTCCGTGGAGGCTGCTACCCCCCCACCCACCCCCGCCTGGAATGGAAAAGATTAGCCTGATACTTGGCCTACACTGCTAATGATTTTTGTTCTATACTCATCCTTTTATTCTATCATCAGAAAATCCTTTAAAATTCAGTTTGTTGTACAAGATCTACTGTTTTTTCATTCGACTTCATATCGTCTTTCAGTGTAATACTAAACTTATTATTTAGAATAATTATTGGACTATTACTTTGGAAACCCCTGCCCTAAATGAACTTTGGATCAGTATTAGACACTCGCTGGAGTTGACTTGATAGGCCCTTTTCTAACAAATTGGTTCCAGTGCTGGTTCGTTGCCAGACCCAGAGTTAGCACCGGTTCTTTGTGTTTCCACTGACCAAACTGGTTCCAAACTGGCTCCAAACTGGTGCTTAGCTGGCCCCAACTCTTTCTGGGATCAGAGGAAAGAACTGGTTCGACGTGATGACGTCAGGGGACTGGGGCGGGGCTACGTAACAACTAATAGCCGATACGGGAAAAGAGCGGTCGTTTTTAAACAACACTGGAGTAACTTGTACAAAAAGCAGCAGTGGTCAGTGGAGGAGACGAACCTCCTGCTCCCAGTCTGGTCCTCCACCGAAGTGGAAAAAAAACTTGCGGGGGCTTCAAGGACCAAACCAGTGTTCCAATACATCCAGCGAGAGATGGCTGCAGGGCAGTGGTGAGCAAATTATTAACAAGCTTAAAAAGTGTTGCTGTGGTCTTGTGGCGGTTGGATTTGGCGCTAAATCTACCGGGTAATGGTGACGTACGCATGGAGCGACGTAATGACGTAGCTTTCCCACCACCACCAGTTTGTGGAAAAACAAACGGTTCTTAGTCGGTCCTTACTTGGAACCAGCCGCGAACCGGCTCTAGCACCAGCACGGAACCAGCCCTTGGTGGAAAAGGGGTAAAAAAGGCCATGGTAAAGTCTGCAGTCAGCCCATAAATTTCTAAAAGCAGGTTGATTTATAGCTGTTCTAATGATGAGACATAACTCATAAAAGTATTCCATTATTATCCATCAATAAATGTAATGTCTTCACCTGCTTTTCCACATAGTAGTCACGTTTTGGGACAATGAGAGGAAGCTGGAGTACCTGGAGAGATTATGGTATGGTATATTTTTAGTTGGTCTTTATTATGAACTGATGAAATACAGTGAGCAGCGCAGTTCAGATACATTCTCAGTTGAACTTGGTGTTTACACATAGTTGTCCCATCCCCACATATGTGTTAAAAGAAGTTATTAAGAGCAGTAACTGAGAGGTATGATAGTCTTGAGTTAAGAAGGTTATTGAGACAAAAATCTAAAAAAACAAATTGAGAAAAAAGAACAAATTGGCCATTGAGAAAAAATGCAGAGCAACGACCAACAGCTGTAAGAGATTCAAGAGAAAGAGATAAACTCCAGCAAGAGATACGGGAGCTTTGACAGGAAACCAACCTGAGAAATCAGATTGAAATGCTCTGTCAACAATCGTCAGGGCAAGAAACGTCAAAGAACAAGCATCCTCACTGGGACAAGCCTTGGGTCGTTGAGATGCTGGAGGATTCGAGGGGGAAGGCAGAAAAAGATAAAGACGAGTCCATTGAGGTTGCCAAGAATTCGTCGACGCCAGGTGTGCTTTCAACAGAGTTTATAAAAGATTTGTTTAAAGTTTTAAAGCGTGTGTTCACCCATCCAGGACGGACTACCCCACAATCATTTATCTATTTTTCTGCCAGCCTTGAGCGAACACAGGAGAACAAACTACCAACTCATGTGAAAGCTGAGATCTCTAACCTCTGAGTGACCTGACCAACTCTCTTCCTTTATTTTATAGTTTTCTCATCATGAAATAAATCTCAAAAAACCAAGTTGTGTGGTGAAGGCGATTTACTTCCTGATCATGTCATGTCACTGTGAATTAAGCTAATTAATAAAGATATTCAGATGTGTATCAGTTTAGAAGTTTATAGCTAAATTATTGTATTCAGGTATAGAACATTTTTCATCAATTTTTCACATAACAACCTAAATATTTGAAGCAGAGCTCAGGGATATGCAGAAAAAAAACGTAAACCTGTATGATTCAATCGTTTATATTCCAATAGTTGACAACAAAAAAGGCACAGAAACAAAGCCCTAACCAGGAAATAATCATACACGCATGGAAATTACATTAGACTAACATGAGAACCATGAATGCTGCCTAAACTAAACCATAACATGTTCTAAGAGGAATAACTTTTAACTTTAATATGCAATTAGTCCATACTCGACCTGCACAATATATTAAATCACATTTGTCTTTGCAATATAAATGTATGCAGTACAGTATTAGCAAAGCACTGCTTGGACTCAACCTTTCTAAGGCTTTTTGATGCTATGCATTTGAACAGCTCATTCCAATCATATGTTTGGTCCATGCTGGGTTTTAACTCTTAAAACAAGGTGGCTTGCTTGCCTTAGTCAGATTAATAGGTGTAGCATCTTGTAAAGAATCTTTGGTTCAACTCAAGCTCACATCTACGTTGAATGGGCCCAATTCCATTCAAAAATATATTATTTACCCCAACGGGAAATTAAATGTCATAACTGACATCATCCAAGTATCTTCCAAAACGTATTTTTGGTAGTTATGGGTTGTACAGGAATCTGAAAAAGGCCTCTGACTGAAGTAGGGGCGTCCCATTCTGATGTTGATATCTGATGTCGGTCGGATTTTAGCCCAAAAACGAATATGTTATTATATTGTCCTGAATCTAAAATCTCTGATACAACCACTCCAAACACAGGCAGTCCGATCCAGTGTTTGATCCGCTCCACCATTCCAATACTGATTTATTTTATTCAATTCAACCTGAAGAAAGTTTATAAATCGCAATCGTTGGTCCAGCTTTGCATCATTGAAGCCTCCTTTTCTCCTTTAGGATTTGGGGTCGTAGATTAGGCAATAGTCTCTAATATAACTAAAATATCTAAATGAATATTTGTACCCCACATCATTTGCTTGTTGGCGTTCTTTGCTTAGTAATGATGTTTTTCTCATTGTAAGTCCAGGAATATTAGCAGTTTATTTTATTTTTTTCCTCATCACGACCCTGGATAGTGTTCACTCATCATGTTATTTTTACTTTATACTATTTAAATATGAGCTGCACGTTTGGATGTTCACATGTCCAATTATTTTGAACAAGTTTGATGTTCTTTGTTTTTTCCTAAACCTGTCTTTGATGTGTATGTTTGTGCTTATTTTGTAATTTCTGCATCAGATTATGTGTCTATAATAGATTTGTAGCAGAATTTACAGAAGATGGTTGTTTTAGCTTAAAGAATAATTACTCTTCTGAGTTATAGTTTGCGTAAATTACTCAAATTGTGAGCAATTTTCAGTGACCATGCTGTTTAATGACCAATGTCATTTTAAGGCACAGGATATAAAAAAGTATTGCATTGAAATGATCATAAAAGTAAGAAATTAACTATGATTTTCATAACATTAATCCCTCTGTTTTGAACTTTGAATACCTAATTAGTGAAAGAACCACTTCTACCACCAGAAGACAAGGTTTCTAATGACTTTGGAAAAGCTTGTTTTGTCTGCGAGAGCCTTAGCAGGCGTTGGGCAGGACTTTCGCTGTTTCTGCCAAGGCCAACAGGAACTTTCTAGGAATGCAATACGACAAATAGCAAGTCCACAAGCGGTTTTAATTTGAAGACTTTGGTAAGAGAAATACGAGTTTTGAACCACTGTGTTTTTCGCCTCACTCTCATCTTAAACCCACTTGCGTTATTTGTTTTCTCCCAGCAGGCTTTGTTTTATGAGCGACAAAGCTAGTTTAGGTTGGGCCTTGTTTAGCATGTCAGGACCAGGTGCAGATTATTTTGAGCTGGTCGGGGTATTTCAGCACATTTGCACAGACATGGCTACTCACTAAGCTTACTGCTTTAAATAGGCTACAGCTCCCACATGGTTTACGTCAAAGTGCAGGACTGAAGGCGTTTGGCTTCTTGGGCAGGATTAGACTACAGATACTGATGATGAGGAGTCAAAATTAAATTTAAGGAAAGAGTCTAGGAATGTGTGACCTGCTCATGTCAGCCATTTAAACTTTTGCATCTAAATCGATAATTATAATAGATATGGAAAAACAAAGTGCCAAAGATGTCAGTATATCGGTGAGGAGGACAGTAAAAGGAGTGTAGCAACCCCCCACCCCCACCCCACCAGCAGTGTGTTATGCTATCTTTATACTGCTGTTTGCTTCACATAATAAACCCACGCAAGAACAGTACTTCATTGCGGATAACGTACTATTAGCAGAAAATATGTAAGTACAAAAAATTAACCATTTATTTAAGATGCCTTCTATAATTTAACTTTCTATTTTTCTGCTTTGTTTGATTAAAAGATAATAGCAGGTTTAGACGACTGTTCAAGATAAATGAGAATAAAGCTCAATAGTTCACCTCAGGGTTTACCTACTTAACTCTTCTATTTATCCTGCGTGAAAGAGAGATGGTTTCATATTAAACTAAACAGACCCAGTGGTGGACATGAGTAACAAGTTAAATCGTTCTCTCTGCTAAGCTTTGAAGCACTTTACAGCACTATGGAGAGGAATTTGTTCGGATATTATTGCAAGCAGAAAAACCCACTTAAAACATAGAAATTTTTAAAAAATGAAACTATTTGAAAATGAAACTTTGAAAAAAATACATAAAGACTTGAGAATTGAGCATATATAATTACGTGTATACAACTACGTGAACCTATAGTTTTGCAATTTGCTTCTTTTCAAAAAAAAAGAAAAAAAGATTCTTCAGGTTGTTGTTTTTTATGTTCAATTTTACCTTTCCGATTTTATTTAGTTCCTGTGTTTTGAGACCTAATTTTACTTTAGAAATTGTGTTTTAAACATGTTTTGCACTTCTGGAGGCAGGGATTACTGCAGTGGGTGACGGTATGTATATTCTCTAATTTGACAGTAGATAAAAATGAAAATTATAATCCCTTTATTGTCTTTGTACAAGAAAGCACACTTATAAAATGCTATCATTGTGGTGCAAACAGAATAATGAGATGTACTTCGTAACTTTGTGTACAAGCTAAGCCACTATTCGAAAAGAAGCCCCGCCCCAAGAAGCCTTTGACATAATCTGTAAACTTTGAATTTTAAAGAATGCTATCAATACTATTGAAACTATTTTCAATAAAGATCAACAGGGAATAACATTTGTCATTCATAAAAAAAATTCTAAATCTCAATAGTGTTTTATAGTCTTTTTCACATTTAAGCAAGGCTGCTTTTTATTATTATTCTAACTTTTTTAGTAGCTGGGGGCTTTTGTATCCGATGATTGCACGTCTCAAGCATTGTAGCATAATACTAAGCAGCCGGTGACCGTGGTCTATTCTGGTGAGGCTGAGCCTGGACGGACGGTGTGATGTAAGGGTCTATTTTATTCCAGCGTTGCAACAAATTCTCAGGAGGATAACTTCGTACCCCCTCAACCCTGGACACCATTCAAAAATGCTCTCTGGCTGGCTGGCCTCTTTGTCGTATCAAGATTAATGAAAATCCACACATGAATGAAGCAAATAAACAACATAAAATTGCACAAAGTAGTCTTAACAAATCTAAAAGGTGATTTTAGAAGTTTAGGTGTAAAGGCTGGTCCAGACGTTCTTGCGTGCATGGCGTAATTTAACTCTGTCATGGCTGACAGAATGAAAGGAGTCCAGTGGTGGGGAAGAAATCGTTGTTTTCCAAATGATAAATCTCATCGTGTATTTAAAAAAAATCAAAAGTTAGTAATTTCTAAACATTGTGCAGAACATGGTGGGCCTAACTAGAGGTGATCCCGCAAAGGAAGCTCTGCTCTGGACTTTCTACCGCTTCGGACATCATGAAGCTCCATTGTGTGGTGAAATTTGGATTTGACGTTTGAATGACTGACTCTGTGTCACGGAGGTGAATTTGCTGGCCTCCACGCCAGAAATGCTGAACGATCGCTTTGTTATTCAGCTACGATAAATCTTTTAAAACGATGGCGAGAGGAATTACACTGATTCCTTTGGGAAATCTATTATAAGAGATAAGGGTCGGGCATGTAGATGCTTAAAAACCCCCAAAAACGAACAAAACAAGGGCCATTTCTGGTTTTAATTAAGTATTTTTATTTGTAGCTGCCAATGGTCATTATTTATTCAAGAAGTACATATAGAGAAGATGATGTTTGTTTAACTTGTAAATAATAAAACAAAGTAGCTTTGTTGAGCTGCATTCAGGCTTCCTGGTATGTATATGTAGCAGCCTGCCATTAAAACACAGACATGCTAATTCACAATGTTTCAAAAACTAGTAGCTTCTTACATCCTTTGTCTGACAATATCTCCTTAAAATGGCCAAATATTGCTCTCTACTTACTTTCACTGACTGGAAAACGTATCGAACATTTAGCTTTCTGATCAATCACCTGCCATTTTCTCTACCTCAAGTGTCTTTTATTAATATGATTGTATTGTTGTTCTGATATGCTGTGAACCTATCCTGTTATTAAAAATATATATTTGACCTTTTTCAGATGCACTGCTAGCAGACCTAGAGTCCACAACGTCTCACATCTCGAAGCGCCCAGTCTTCCTACCTGACGAGACGCCCTACTCCATCCCCACAGGCGGACTCCCCTATCAAGATGTGTCTGTTCCACCTCCAGTTCCACCTCCGCCCTCAGCCGATGCTCTGAACGGCTCCCTGACGGATCCACTAGACTCCCACCACTCCTCGCAACAGGTAGCTCTCTCCTTTCTGTGAACATCAGGCGTCCCGTGGGTTGGGTTTACATCAGCGGCAGAATGCAATGAGGTGACGACCGCGTCTTCTTCAGTCTTTAGGTTCGGCCAATAAGAGCTCATGGTCCAGGGACAGCAGCAGCTCTCCGCTGTCACAAATCGAAGAGGACCACGTTTACAGGTGTTACTCCTGCTCTGTAAAGCGAACCGAATCGTTTGGCGTCTCCTTTTGGCCTAAATACCTTTTGTGCGTTCTCAGTTTTCCAAACAAACACAAGACGTCGGACTCGTCTCCGGCAGCCATGACCTCTGCCCTTGGTAGCAACCTGTCGGAGCTGGACAGACTTCTGCTGGAGCTTAACGCCGTGCAGCAGAGCCCCCCTTCCTTCCCCACTACAGGTAGGGAAAGACATCTTCAAATCATAAAATCAACACAGAGAAGAGTGGAGGGTTGAGATAAAGGTTTTAAGTTTTTATATGCTAAAAATCTGAACAAACACGGTGACGCAACTGTATGAAATGACATCAACTCTGACATCTGCTCGTGAAACATGCCCAGAGCAATATTGTCCTATTAAAAGCATCTTGCCTTACATTTCCGCGCGTCTTCTCTTCCCCCGGCTTGCATTTGCGGTGGGTGAGCTAAGACACGATGATGGAAATCCATTTTGTACAAATCAAGGGAATCAATTTTGGTGAGCTGCGTGTGTTACTCATACAGTCATATTCCCTTTAGAGGATGCAGCTCCACCCTTGCCGCCTTGCAGTATCTCCCACTTTGAGAATGGAGGCGCTCCAGAAATCCTCATAAGCCCCCCACCTCAGGAAAAGCCAAAGGGGAATCGAGAGAGGCCGGAGGAGGCTCGACCCCCAGTGGAGAGTCTGTTGGAGGGATCAAGTCCTTCACCCAGGTACAGTCTCTGTTTGACTTTTACAGACTAACAGTTAATCCAGTTAATCTAGCAATGAGCACCTAGGAAAATAACCTGGACAGTTCATTCATTCTGAGCTGGCTAAAATGTTACAGCCTGTGTTTTTGGAGTACGCACATGTCATTCAGATATAAATATATTTAATTAAAAATTTTATGTGAGAGATCAACGCTAAGTTGTATGCAATTGTGATGTGGATAAAATATTATAACTCAGTCAATACGTTGTGTAACCACCTACCAGCTTTGCATCTACTGACTGAGGTTTTTGCACATTCTTCTTTGCATCACAGCTCAACATCCGATAAGATGGAGAGCTTTTGTGGGCAGCAGTTTTTTTTTTTTTTTTAGATCTTGTCACAGAGAGAGGATGAGAAACACAGCAGCAGGCGCACCAACACATGTTCACATCTAAGATTTATAAACTAACATCTAAAGCTGACGAGACAAACTAAGAGGTTCACATTAGCTGCAGGGAAACTTCTTAAAAAGTATTTTAGAGTAATTGTTTAAAAGTAAACAGCATTTAAAGGAGGTGAGAAGAGAATCAATTATAAAACTGATGCTGACATAGAAGTAAGAAAATGATTAAACTGAGTTACTTTGTATTAGAATTAAACTCTAAACAATGTAAACATTAGTTTACTTCAGTTTAAACATCTTCTCTGTATTCAGCAGTAAGTCTGCAGCAGCAGGATAAAGTTGATGTAGGGTTTGATTTAAAACAGTTTAATTTCTTGGTTTACCTGAAAATATAGGATAGAATTACATATTGTGAAAATTAAGATGTTAAAGTATGTTTCATTTATTATTAAAGGGATATGTTGTATTTACAACTAGTAATTATAGAGGAAAACCAAACTATAGACTCCACCCTGAGAGCAGCTCTGTGAGCTTACTGGCTGTTCTCCCCTGTGGGAGGAGTTAAGGGAGGTTTTATGGGGTGTAAAGATATAAAGAAAAACAAGATGCAGCTACTTTAAAGCAGCTTAAGGAATGATGAATGATTTTTAAAAATATCTTTATGTTTCTTAAATGTTTACAAACATCTGTATGTGCAGATGTTTCTCAAAGTAGAAATCCAACTATATAAACTTTATTTTAGAGCAGCTACAAACTATGTAAGGAGATTTTTCGCGCTTGTGTACCATTGTTTAAAAAATCTCCAGGAAATTATTAATTGGTATTTATTTATTTATTATGAATTTTTGTCATGATACAGAAATGTTGATATACTTCTGTGGAAATCTTAAAAAGTCATAACTGATGGTTTTCAAAGAGGAATCAACTCATCAAGTCCTACCCATCGTCTGATATCCAGACACACACACACATGTGACCTCCCCAAAGGTCAAAGGTCACCATCTATCAAACAGTTTGACAGAAGGGTTTACATTTAACTCTCCACCACTGAAGCTGTGGTGCAGAAGAGGGACCTCGGTTCGAGTCTCAAGTCTTTTACAGACTTCGCCAACAGGTTTTCTTCTGTGTTTAGCTTCATACATCATGATGCTGCCACCACCATATTTGACAGTGGGGATGGTTGTGTTTGGAGGGATGTTCAGTGTCTGCACCACACAAAGCATATTCCTTTTGTCCAAAAAGTAGGATTTTGATCTTATCTGACCAAAGCTCCCTCTTACATGTGTTTGCTGTGTCCTGAAAGCTACTTTTGGCAAACTCCTAACAGGGCGTCTTATGGTTTTCCTTTTAATAATTACTGGTTGGTTGCAATGGATCTTATCAGAGTTAATAGCTAAAGCAATATAAGAAAGCTCAGATACATCTAAGATAAAACATTTTGAATAGCATGTATTTAAATGTCAATAAAATGCATTAAGTTTTGTTGTAAAAAGATAACTTGTGAAACAGTTAAAAGGTATGAATACATTTGCGTGGTACTTCTATATAGTTTTGTATGTCAAATCCTTTAACACTTGTAAACCTATAAATCTAAATATATTTGACTTGAATATTATACCATAAGCCTGTATCAAATAGCTTAGCTGTCTAAATTTACTGTTTTATAAATGCATTTTAAATATTCATACATGCTTACATCCTGCTGTTTTGTTCTTTATCCACACGTTAAAACTTTTTATTTTATTTTTTAGATCTTCAACCCAACATAATGATTTGGATACATCAACCCAACAGCATACAAGAATGTCGGCTTCCTGCGCCACCAGAGAGTTGGATGAATTGATGGCCTCCTTGTCTGACTTCAAGGTACAAGGCATGGGTGAACGTTGTAAAGGCTTCTTCACATCCTCTCTTCACAAACCTGTCCTGAACCCCTTTTATAATGATCTCTATCCTCTTCTTTTGCTTGCTTCTCCTGTCCTCTAGCCCTGTTCATTGGGCTCTCTGCCAGACCAAGCAGGAACTCCATCTACCTCTCACCATTCTTCAGCGCCTTCCTCCATCACCCCAGTGGCTTGTTCTTCTTCTCATGCTCTTCCTTACCTACCTGCTCCTTCTTTCCTCCCATTATCTGGTGGTGTAGAATTGCACATAGATGAGGATGGAAAGGATGGCGGCTCAGCGATGCCTCATCCGAGCCTTCTCCTTGCCCATAGTCCCACCTCGTCTCTTTCTGCTGCCAGCGATGTCGACCTGGAGTCTCTGATGGATGTCTCTGCCACCATGCTGTCATCCCAAACAAAGTCCCTGCTCGTCCTCTGTCAGTCTGCTCCTTCTAATTTTAGCTTGTTGGGAAATAGCTCGAGCCATTCAAATGCCAATACTCCCTCACTTACCTCTGTCAACACTGTCTTGGAGCGCAAGACCGCCAAGTCCCCCAGTCCATCGGCAGACCGGCTTTCACCCTCTCTTAGTAAAGTATTCTGTGCTTCTGAGTCTGTCAGCCAGCGGCCCGTTTGCTTTCTTGACCGTGACTTTGCTTTTACCTCTCTGCCTCATTCAAAAAGCCTGACCCCGCCCCTCTCAACTCCTTCCCCCCTTCCTGGTGCTGCTGCATCTCAATCCCCCCTGGACTTCCCATCAGTGCAATATTCGCCGTCTGCCGTCTCTCCGCTGATGATCCCCTCTCCACTGATCTTCACCAGTACGAGCAGACAGTTGTCAGAAGTGCCTCCTTTGGCCCAGAGAGATTCTAGCCTCACTTTACGGCAACCGTCTGCAGCGCAGCCGTCTCTCGACGAGGCCTTAGATAAGCTTCTAGCCATGAGTTTTGCGCAGAGTCGTACGTCTGATACGCAGGAAGCTCCGCAGAGGGAGGGCGCTCACTGTCTCGGGAAAGAGGTGCAGGAGGAGCTGATCCTGCCCATGGACCGAAGCTCTGTGCAACCAGACACTTTTGCCAGCGCCACCAACACCATCACAGACGACTCGATAGACATCGGAACTGACGGGAACGGATACCTGGACTGGGCTGACGAGGAGCTATCGATGTCCCTGCATGATGGACTGGATGGCACCATGACGCCTTTCACAGAGAGGCTCTACACAGACGGCAGCATGACTCCTCTGACCGAAGCCAGCTGGATGGACGAGTCAATGACCCCCTCCTCGTGCCCCGGGACCCCAGACGTCACCTTGGACATGCCCCTGCTCCACTCTCCCAGTGTAGACCGAGTCTCTGCAACGGGACATGTACGAATCTGCACAACCGGCACGTTTTGGTCCCGACTGCTGAGGCAGAAATGTTACTGCATGCTGGCTTCTGCTTCGGGCGTGTCAGCATCCTTAAAACGTACTCATTTGCGACCCATTCGAAAATTCAATATGAGTTAAAATTCATGAAAAAGGGTTTTTGCACTTGTATACGGCCACTTAATAAAAAATAATTTATGTGCTAATGGGAAGATGCTACTTATTCTACTTCCTTTTCATTACAGCTCTGCATCACATCATCATCTGACGGAATTATGCTTTGCAAATCATAGAATCCTTGAAAGGAAAAATAGAGATCCATCCTTTCTTTCCTAAATTTTAGAAACCGCTTGTGTTACCTTAATAAATAAATGATTACAGGCTATCTAACCGTTTTGGGTTTGAAATGGCAGCCAGGATTAACTCACTTATTTTTCAACAATGAGAATATTTCCTCACACTTGGACTTGGTGTTGCGTGAAATTACGTAATGCATCTTACTTGGTTGCTTTTTTGTAGGAGTTAAGTTGAAGGTGGTTTGGAAGGTTTCAGCTTTTTGCTGCCGTATGACCTAAGCATGTAAAAGGACGTGATGCATGACCCCCAGAACCCACTTACCTCCACAGCATCCTGGAATGTTGCTCCCTCTGGTTAATGGTAAATCTGGATATAAGATAAGGTTTCACCGTTCCCTCCTAGATAAAATCGGTGATCAGGCGCACTAAAGAGACTCCCAACGTGCATCCTATGTACCGAGATGGTCACTTGCGCAGGAAGATGGGACCCATCATTGTGAACAAGAACTCCTCTCAGGACCGTCTCATAGAGGAGCTTCAGGGCAAGCTCGGGATCAGCCGCTCAGAGCGGCGCCACAAACAGTCGGACGAGTGGCTGACGGAGGGGGTCGTCGTCACGTCCAAACCCCAGCGCCTCCATCCCGAGGAATCGGGCAGTGAGGTCGACAAGGTTGGCTTCAGTGTGCTCAGACGCTTACCTGAACGTTCAGCTAATTCTCCTCCTTTAGCTTTCTTCACTCTCTTCTGTCTGCCTGCTTCTTCTCTCTCCTTCAGATCATAATTCCTCCTGAGTCTCCTGTCTCTGTCAGGAAGGTTCTCCCACCCCTCTCTCCCCCTAACTCTCGTCGCCCCCCTGTTTTGGAGGAGCCTAAGAGGCCGCACCCAGCACAGCAGCCGCCCGTCCCAACACCACCACCACTTCCCCCACCTACCTCCTTTCATTCACACCCTACCCGTGCTCAGGAGCAACTTCGCCCTCCCCAACTCACTGCTAAAGCTCCACCCCCACCAATGCCCAGTCACGAGCTTCCCATCCCTCAACCAGAGCCGCCTCTTCCTGTTAGTGTCCCAAACCGTCCACCACCAGTGGACCCAGCACAACCAGCTGCACCCAAAGTTCTGGTGTCTGTAGGCTGCCAAACAGAGAACGACCCGTTCTTCCCTCCGATGCAGGCATGAGTCCCCGTCTCTTTCTCTTCTGTTTGTTTACTCTTCTAAAAAAAAGGGTCTAGTTATGAACTCTAACGCTTTACAATATAACATTTTTAAGCCAAATACTTTAGCATATAATATTGTTCATTATCAGTGTAGCTGTATCTGTAAGTATGCTAAAATAATAGTTGTACAAATGTGTATTATGTAAGCTAGTAGCTTATAATTTTTAATGCATCATCTCTGGATGATGTTGATTGGAGAACAGATCTGGCTCACTATGTTCATCTGTGTACAGTTTACAGATGATTTAAAAACGCATCGATAAACTCTTTATTATTCTATATGAAGTTAACCGTGTGGTACAGTGTAACCTACGGTAGACTCGGAGTGAAAATAACCGTTTGCAACCGTTTCAGATCATGTCCCAGGGGAAGGCTGGTGTTCCTGGTGGGCCGCCAACGCAGGTCAACAAGCTGGACAACATGCTTGGTAGCCTGCAGTCTGACCTCAACAAGCTGGGGGTGCAGACAGTTGCTAAAGGAGTCTGTGGGGCCTGCTGTAAACCAATTGTGGGACAGGTAAGATAAGTTGGTAAATGCTTCACCTACAGGTCCTTGCACAAGTATTTCGATCCTCTGAACCTTTGGACATCTCAACAACCATAACACTCAATTCACTTTATTTGAATGTATATGTGACGTCAACACAAAATGGTGCAAAATGCTTAGAAAGAAAAAAACTGATGCTGGACTTTCAAACTTTTTATGTTTTAACCTAAGGTGAAGCGTTACTGCATTACTATATAGATTTAGTTTATAACACACAATTTTTAACCTTGTTCAATTATGTATATGATTTTTTTAAACTTTTACTTTAAATTGACCAGCAAAAATCTGGCCTGTTGAGGTGCTTTTAATGAAATTACGCTCCCCCGATCACATGACACAGCTTTAGCTAGTTAGGGCAGCTTTAGGGTTCTTTTAAATGGCAAACCTGAGGTAGTGTCACAGCAAACAAAAGCCACAACACTACAAAATAAACGAGAAATCAAAACAATTCAGTACAACGAAAGTTAGCCTCAGTGGTAGCCACGGAGAAAGGTGCAGCCACGGAAGTGATGTCAAAGGAAGTAGGTCTTTTGCCATCCTTTTCAAAGAAACCGGGAGGGGAAAAAACTCAGAAGGAAAGTGAATCGCCGATATTTTAAGGATGGTTATTAGTTTTGGTGCCTGCAGCTGTAGAGGTTGTTAACTGCTGTGAAATGAGAGTAATTGAACGTTAGATCTCGTTAAAGACCTACTTCCTGCGACGTCACTTTGGTGGCTGCACCTTTCGCCGTGGCTATCGCTGCAGCTAACTTCTGTTGTGCTGAATTGTTTTGTGTTGCGGTTTAGTTTGTAGTGTTGTGGCTTTTGTTTAAGGGCATAGCTAATTTTGTTTTGTAGAGTTGTGGCTTTTGTTAGCTGTGACACCGTACCTGGGAGTTGCGTTTGCAGAGCATGGGAAGGAGGGTGGGACCTGTGGAGAGGAGAGGAGTGGTTCATGCTTGGATTTAAGTTAAACATGTAAATGTGAGGTGTTCAAACTCACTCACTAGCGTTGTTTATTTCTATGGGTTGGTACGTTTCTATCAGCCCAGGTTTTACTTCTCGTACTGAAATTATCGATTTTGTCTGAATATTCCAGTCAAAGTTCAGAGCCTGAATTGGCAGAAATGTTGGCCGGCCTTAAAAATAGATTTTTACGTCAATTAGAAAAAGTAAGTATTAGTCTATTAGGTCGCTGGGCACCAAAGATACACAGGACAACCAGCCCCGCACACACTCGCCTGAAGACAATTTAATCACCAGAAGTTTTCGGTTACAAATTGTGAAAAGTTCTCAAGCAGGATTAGTATTTATTTTTAAGCCCCTGTAAATAATAAATGTCAACATGTTGTTAAACCACTACCCAGGTGGTGACTGCCATGGGCCGCACGTGGCACCCTGAGCACTTTGTGTGCACGCACTGTCAGGAGGAGATCGGCTCCAGGAACTTCTTTGAGCGCGAAGGGCAGCCTTACTGCGAGAAGGATTACCACAACCTGTTCTCTCCGCGGTGCTACTACTGCAACGGGCCCATACTGGATGTGCGCAGTCGCTCCGTTTAAAAAAATGTGCGCTCCCCCTGCCGAGGCGTCAGCAGGCAGTAACCTTTGCTGTCTTTGCTCTTTCAGAAAGTGGTGACGGCGTTGGACAGGACGTGGCATCCTGAGCACTTCTTCTGCGCTCAGTGTGGATCCTTCTTCGGCCCGGAGGGTAACCGGCTTTCATCTTTAATGAGCGAGGTGGTAGCTTCAGCAGCTAAACTTGTTTTCTTCCGCTCGTTCAACAAAAGGTTTCCATGAAAAGGACGGAAAGGCGTACTGCCGGAAGGATTACTTCGACATGTTTGCTCCAAAATGCGGCGGCTGTGACCGAGCCATACTGGAGAACTACATCTCTGCCCTCAACTGCCTCTGGCACCCGGAGTGTTTCGTCTGCAGAGTCTGTGTCCGGCACTTCTAACCTCCTTATTGATTTTTGTCGGGACTCGCAGCAGGTGAAATGACGGCATGCTTTTCTGTGTCCACAGGCGTGCTACACCCCGTTTGTGAACGGGAGCTTTTTCGAGCACGACGGCCAGCCGTTCTGCGAGGTGCACTACCACGAGCGCCGGGGCTCCCTCTGCTCCGGCTGCCAGAAGCCCATCACGGGGCGCTGCATCACAGCCATGGCCAAGAAGTTCCACCCGGAGCATTTTGTCTGTGCCTTCTGCCTAAAACAGCTGAACAAAGGCACGTTCAAAGAGCAAAACGACAAACCCTACTGTCAGGGCTGTTTCATCAAACTGTTCAGTTAGAGAGTTTGAGAGAACGGTTATTTACAGTAGGTTAGAGCTTTGAGCCGGATCTGATTAAACAGCGCATTTCCAAAATGTTTATTACCCTCTGAACTCGGGTTAGAACCACAGACTTCAGTGTATTTTATTTAGATTTTATGAAGTAACACAAAATATTATATGAATGGCAAGTCTAAAAAAAAGGAAGCTTTTGAAAAATCCCCTTTTGCTGCAGTTGGTTTTGAAAATATTTGGAAAATGTCTCCAGAGAATGAAATGCTTTCCTTTTTCTTGCGAAATAACCTTTTGGAAAAATGCCCAATTTAGTTTATAGAAATGCTAAATAGACCTAAACCAATCTTTCCTGTACGTTTAGAGTTGCTGACCTCCCAAAATATGAACGGCCCCAGTCCCAGACTTCCTCCACATGTTGCTGGGTATCTGGGAAAAACAGACTCCACACCAAACAAAAATCACTAAAATGATTATTTATAAAAGTAAAGGTTTGAGAAACCGCTGTATGTTTTGTTTGTTTGCATGTGTAAATGGGGAAAACAAAAGAGTTTTGGGTTGCTCTGCATCTCAGCGCTAACGTCACAAATACATGTTGAGCGTAGAAAAAAAAAAAGCATCGGTTTGTGCGCTTTTTGTTCGTCTGTCTTCAAAACCCCAACAGCTCCAGTACGTTTAGGGCGTTGCGCTACAGTATGTTTCATTCCTAGAAGGACATAATGGTTGTTTTCAAGGATTTTTGACTGGTTAAAGTATGTTTACGACAACGGTCAGTGGGGTATTTGTGTTTTTTTGTGTACACCGTTTGCACGATATTCTATTTTCTACAACAAAAAAGCGACGATATCCATCTCTATAAGCTCCTGGCTACACGTGGTCTCAAAACCTCCTAAGTCTCTTACTGTCTTTTCTCCGCCTGTGTTTAGCTCTTGCATACTGTTTGTCCCAAGCCATTATTTCATCAACTTTATAATTTTCCACCACATTATGTTGAAATTGTAATTCGTTATAGTTTGGGGTTTTGACAACATGAAAACAAATTCAAAAGGATTAAATACTTTAGTGAGGTTTAATTAGATGGGTTGGTTTGTTTTAGACTGATCGTGTTTGTTATTGGAAGCTGGATACTGTTTTCACGTCTTGTTTCTGCTGACCGTAAAAAAATTTAAGTTTCTTTTAGTTGGTCAGCAAATCTGAGGAAGACACACTCTGCATTTGAATAGTTTGAATAAACCTGTATAAATACAAAAAACGTGCCTTTGCTTTCAAATCATACATTACTTCTGCCCACCTTATCTTTTTATGTTTAAGTATCACTTGTTGTATTTTGGTAAACTTAAAACCACTGTTTTTCACCTTTTTAATAGATTCTACAATTTCTGGATGAGATACTGAAATCTTTAAATGTGTGTGTGTGTGAGACAATTTTGCTCACTGGCTGAGTTTGTCATTTTAGGAACCATAAAACAGGGAACATAAGATTTTATTATAGATTTTGAAAAAATAACACCATTAGGTTTTTTTCTTTTTATGTTTTGCTACATATGATGTCAGAAAGGCCTTCAGGCACTTGTTACGTAGATGAAAATGAGAAAAGGGGAAACCCACGTTACTATAAACAGGGACTGGGAAAGAGCAACTCAGCTTGTGGTTATTTAGAGAATGTGAAGTCACTCAATCATGGAGTAATTGTTCAGAACATTTGCTTATGAGGATTAAGCAGCGTGGAAGTCATGTTACAAAACTCTCGTTCCCTTGGTTGAAAATCTAATTTTTATCTCCACTTAGTTTTTTTTTGTTTTTTTTTTGTCCTCATCTGTAGAGGTAAGCATGTATCAGATCCTAATTTTTCATTTAAATACGACCAGAAATGGGTGTTTTGACATTCTGCGCTGTCGGATCATTCCTCATCTGGTGCGAAGCAAGAGAAAACTTGCTTCGCACAGGCGGAGCCAGATTGTGCGCGTCTCTTTTACGCCATCGTTAATGTTTCCGACTAAATCCTCAGAGGCTTTCTGTAAATATTCAATGCAGCTACATTGTCTTGAATGTGCTCCGCATGTGTTTCCTAACCACTCGTTCAGTGATGACAGGGCGAAGGCGTGGTGCAGAAGTATTTGCTGTGATTACTGTAATGGGAAACAGATGAGTGTTACAGGACAGTACATTGTTTAGCTGTGATGATCCAATAACTATGCAACTGTGGGTTACCCGCCGCGTATTCCGGCTTTAATTAACAGACACTTGGCTTTTGTCTGTAGCTTTACTCCACACTGTAATGCTGACTGAGTCCTCTAAAACGTGCTGGCTGTTAAAGCAGAGCATGGTAGTCAGCACTAATTCAAATAACTTCCCACAGCACGAGTGGTATCTACTGTATGACCACTAGGTTGGGTGTCTATTCAGTACAATTTGCCCAATTATCTTGTTCAGGGAATCTTAGAGCCTTATTTCTTCTGTTTTATTTAAGATATCATCTTACAAGATTCTTTCAAATTCATGTAGTGGCGTGTTATTTAACCAAAGCCATACTTTCTTTAAATTGTTGTCTTTCTTTACTTTTAACTTAGAAAGTCAGTCTGTATGAATAGTGAGAATAATCATTGTTAGTCTGATTATGCCAATAAATTCTGTTTTGCTATCAATTTGTATAAGGGTGTGTGAGCTTTTTTTTGATATGCGGTATAAAATTTCTAATTTAATTTTCAAAATTTAAATATTAGTCATCTTACGCTACCAAGAGCGTTTTTTGTACATCTTAAACAGTTTTACAACAATCTTCTGTATTTCGTTTACTCGAGAACTATGAAAAAAACTTGAATTTTAGTTTGTTTTATTAAACTCAAAACAATTATTTTAAGTGACAATATGTCATACAAACCAGGAATAAAAATTGGCTGAGTGGACAGTGGAGGGGTCACATACGTGGAGAAATGTCTCCATCTGCTGGATGATTATAAGAATTACAACAATAAAGGGAAGTTTAAGGCTATGATGCTTTTACAGCTATTTGCCCAAAATAAACATGTAATAAATTCTGTTATATTGTTTTATTTCACAAGTAGAACATAGTTTAAAACTATTGAATAAGATTTTGTGCTATAATAAAAAGAGTTGGAAACCATACCAGTGATTCCTCCATTTTACCGCTTGGTGGCAGCACCGAGGCTTTTACGCCTTTACGCCACCGTGCGAAGAAAATCCACATCTGTGCTACGATTGGACGAAGCGTTACGTAGGAAACCAGCGTAACATCCGGAAGAATGACAAACGTTCAGCGCTCAGCTTTCCGGTAAGTCTTGATATTTTTATTTAGTCGTCTTAGAAATATAACGACAGTGAACTTCTTTTCATTCTTTTTTTTTTCTTTAACTTGTTTTTAAAAGTCAAAACTGTGTTTGTGTTTGACAAAATCTGAAGGTGAGCCGAACTTATTTGTTATCATTGTTTTTGTCCTTAGTCATTTAGTTGTTGTCGAGAGTGACTCTGTTTACTTTAAGACCTTTTATTTAAAATATAAACCAAAGGAAGCTTCACTGAACTGTGTTTTCTGACTAAAAAATACAAGACCAATAATTTAAAGAAGATGTGTTTTCCCTGGATTGTTTAGGTTGCTGTATTGCTTTCTTTTCTCAGCAGGGTAAGAAAAACAAATGTTCACAATGTCTCAAATGTCCTGAATTTAATAGTATATAAAGCAGTGTAACTGTTTCCTTCTCTCTCACCAGACCATAATGGCCTCATACTTTGATGAACATGACTGTGAGCCCACCAACCCTGAGGAGCAGTATCGTCAGAATGCCCTCCTCGAACTGGCCAGGTGAGACCCAGCCTACCCGGCACACAGTTTGAACCTTCACTCTGACCTGCAGGTCGTAGCTCTGAGTTTTGGTGCTGTGTCTTCAGGTCTTTGATGCAGGGTTTGGACCTGATTGACTCCGGCTCGTTTGACCTGTCAGACTGGGACCAGCGGCTTCCTCCCCCGGCCGCCAAAGCGGCTGTCCAGACCCTCACAGTGGTTGTCATTTCCCCAGAGCAAGCAGGTGATGCACTGGTTCCAACATAAATGAAGCGATGGAGCGGAGAATCAGGAGATTAATAGAACTGTGGCAAGATTTTATGAGTTCATAAAGGAAAATGTTCAACTCCTTCACTCTCCATCCAGCCGTCCTTCAATTATAGCAGTCATGCTTTGCAATTTGATCCAAAATGACTGAGAAAACCATTATATCCTAATGAGGCCAATGAATATGAGTTGCAGTTAAAATTGTTTTTGTTGTTGTAATAATGCAACCTAAATTTTATTCAGCTACATATTTTGTGCTTGAAATAAATAAAAAATACCATTAATTTATTCTTATCAGATTATAATTCTCCAGGTTTTATATTGAACACTAGGCGGCGCTGCAGATAAAATCTGCCTGCATTCAGCGACTGGCAACAAAAAAAGACTAAAGGTCTAAAAATCCATCAAACATGTTGTAATCTGGATCTCCTCAATGTTTTGATATAACATAACAGTTTTCTTATTTATTTTCCAGACATAGGTGAGTAAATTTTTTAAATAGTAGTTTACAAATAGGGTTAACATTTCAGTGACATGTACCATAATTATAGAATCGAAAGTGTTTTGCTGGATCCTCTTGTGTGGATTTGAGTACACTCGACTGTCATTTTTGTTCTCACAGACAAAGGTCTGAAGTGTCCAGTGTGTTTGCTGGAATTCGAGGAACAAGAGACGGTTAGAGAAATGCCTTGCAAACACCTCTTCCACTCAGGATGTATTCTACCTTGGTTGGGCAAGGTAAAGCTCACAAATGCCTAATCTGTTAAATAGATTGTGATTATTATTTTTTTTATTACATTTGAACAACAGTGTACGAGAAATCCCCGTGCAACTTTTTCCAATCTTTATTCCTAGACTAACTCCTGTCCGCTCTGTCGACTTGAATTGCCAACTGACAATCCAGAGTATGAGGAGTTTAAAAAGGACAAGGTGAGCTTCCTAAACCTTAAACTGCTTATTATTCCGTCCCATTACAACCGTAGTCTACTGCATATCATGTCAAAGGCCAACATGCATGTCTTTAGGCGTTGTTACTCTGATTCTCCTAAATAAAATCCAGGATTAGCAGGTCATAATTTCAGCATAATCTTTACAAGGCAAACTCGGATCTAAGTAAATTCACATTATGCAGTGGCTGGTAGTCATCAATGCTGCCATCCAGGGTCCAGATCGCGACCTTATCACTGCAAACTAGGCCCACTAAAGTAAAAATAAATAAAAACAGGCCAGTCAAAGTGCACTCCTTAATCCTATACAAGAACTGAGATTTGAACATTTAAATCCCATCCCATCTGATTAAGCTTTAGCTAATCTGCAAACAAAGGGTGAAACTGAAGCAGGAGGACCACCGAGCAGAACTGGTGGAGTTATGACCTAATACTAATGTCTTTCATTAATCTATGTTTTATTTTTTTGCATTATGCAGCATCAGTGCAGTGGAACCGTTGGTTATGCTTTAGTAGGAAACTGAGCTGATGATGGTTTCGTCTTTCAGGAAAGAAGAAAACAGAGGGAGCACAGACTGGAGGACCTGCATGGAGCCATGTACACCTGATGGAAGGTGTTCTGCTTACTGAACAGAAAGCTACATTTACACTCTCAATAACTCAGTTTTATGTACCCAGAACAGTTTATTACCGACTATATTTAATTGTCATATTGACAAAAACGACTTAAACAAATCAGAATGTTTTTTGCCAGAACCTCAGTCTTTACTGGACGTTTCATTTTTATAAAAATTGGGTGTTATTCAATTATGTCATAGTAAAAATATAAAGATTTCCCCCAAATCTGCTTATTATATTATGTTTATTTCACATTGTGGTGACTAACAAGGTGTTTGCTCTGAAATTTAATTCATTTCTTCTTTATAAATTTGTGAACTTCCAATGGGCATAAAAGTTGTTCTTATTAAGTCTATGGAAATGTTTAGATAAATTAAATAATCATTGATTATTTTTTGTGTATAACACAAATTTGTGACTTTGAGATTTTATTTTTCAATTCAGGTGCATTTGTTTTGGAAATTAAAGCTTTAAAAGTTGTATATTTTTTAATGCATTTATGAGTTTAATTTAAATTACAGTGAACCAAGAAGTAGCCTGTTTTATTTTTCACACCTACAGTCTTCCTGTGCATTTTCAGACTTGAAAAGTTCTGCTGTTACAGCAAAAAACTCAATTTCTAATTTCTATCTTACATTATTTGACTTTTACCAGGATAATTTTTTTTCACCCAGGTTTATTACAATAAATCAAAATACCAACTATTTATTTGAGTTAATTCAATTATTAAGTGAAACTTTAGTGTAATGTGTTTCAAGTGTCTATTAATGCATACAGCTCATGGAATCCTAAAATTATGTTTTTACAAATAGAAAGTTGAGTGGAAGGAAAAAGTGCTAGAAAAAAACCTCAAGCAACAAGGACAACTACAGGCGTTAGAACATTAAGCAAAGCTGATTAAGAAGGTTTGGACAGTAGTTTCTATAGTTTTTATGTATACTTTAAAGTACACATTAAAAAAAGTTGGTGGAAACAGCAAAATTCAAAATGGTTTAAATATTCCAAGAAAAATGTTACCAGGGAACATTTGGAGCCCTTTCTTCCAATCAAGTTTTCCAGCAGGACTTGGCACCTGGCAAAGTTAGTTAGTTTTTTCATTTAGTTCATTAAAAAAAACCCTCCACACACAAAATTATGTTGATCATTTATTTTTTATTTCATGTTTGAATATAAATCTCTGTCAAAACAAAAGGCCTAAATGATAGACAAAAATCTGACATATTTACACAATTTATAAAAGGAAACGTTTTCCGTCGACGTTCGAGTTTTACAGGGGGGGGGGGGGGGGGG
>JAVLVB010000857.1:1838481-1851966 GCA_032876305.1 Orestias chungarensis | reverse complement strand
GCGGCAATACGGCAGGATGGATCAGGTAGGGGTCGGGTGGGGGGGGGAGGTGGGGTCGCTGGCAGACTGGGAACCACACACGAGGGGAGCATGAGAGGACAAACGGGGGGAATGGCACAGCTCCTCTGCACCACGGCACCCAGCAACAACCCTGAAACAAACAAAACAAAAGAGGGAGGCAATAGCATATCAGAGGTATACTTCTTAGTTGTAAAGTTCTGTAATATTTATTTTCACTTTTCAGGAACAACAAACAAACAAAAAAAAAGTGGAGTTCGAATACTAAAAGAAACCAGTTAACGCGCTTCGGAAAAAAGTTTCTATAACAAACTACAAAAGTGGAAGTGGACGGTCTAAGTTTCTCCTGCCTGGTGCTGAACATCAGCACAGAGGCAGTTTACGGAGAAACGAGCTTGTTTACAGTAAATTAAAAACACTTCTAGATGAAGGAGGAAAGTGCAAATGCTGTGTTGCTAAGACGACAGTAGCAGCGGTGACTGCGAAGTCAAGGGCGGTCAGAGCAAAATAGCCCAGCAGAGGCGTGCGTCGTTCTACGCGGTGTTTAGTTACCAGTGTCCAAGGCTCAGAGGGAATAAGGGAGAACACACATGAACTTGTATGTTTAAAACAAAAGCAAATGGTTTTCTACAAACGTCAGCAAATCAAAGAGAAGCAGCGGACAAAAGAAAGAAGAAAAAAAAGAGAGAAGCCCGAATATGGTTCCTTTTTTATTTACTTATTTTTTTCTATTTCTATTAACAGTAACATTTTATTGTCCATTTCTCATTTTGCCAAATTCTGTATTTAATCACTTCCTAACCATACATTAATTTATTTTCTCCTTTTCAGAGTCAGCTTGTGTCGTATTGGTCAACATCAAGCTCGTTATCAACAGCAGGATATGATGTTTGTACATTGATAAATCTTATTTTTCTACTAATTGAATACAAGACAAAATATTAAATAAGTAGTTAATCCTCCATATAGTTACACCCCTTCCATCCTAAAAGGTCAACAGCACAGAATGCATTAATGCTTTTAAGGAAGCAGTGGTTAAAGATCGCTGTATTTAAATTTCCATTACAAAGGTTCACAGAAAAAACAACAAAAACCAAACCAGACTTGATCAGTTTCTCCTAAATGTATGCAGCCCTATTACAGGTAAGAGGTTGAATGTTCCCCAACATGCAGCTCAGTAACACTAGAGGACGAACAGTGATTTGCCCCAACCTCCCAACCCATCTGCCACATGATCTTCCATCTGCAAGGACACAAACAGTCCTTGAGTAACCGAGTACAGAGGCCACAACTGACAGCAGCCGAGAAAAGCTTTCTAATCGGGTTGGACGCTGATGCCTTCAGAAAAAACCCGCTCACTATTTTCGTTCTGAAATAACGGTGGCTTGGTTTTTAAAAGGTGTTCGCATAACTCAAACAGGTATTTACACTTAACACAACGTAACCGCAGGAGGCAGATGGTCCGGAGTCAGCTTTCTTCGGCTGTTTGCTTCTTACATCACCACAGAGGGAACTCAAAACATGTGGCAGATTTAATCTCGCAAAGCCACTGGATTCGCTTTCAGAATCTTTTTACATATCAAACGCATCTTCGTTTTCAAGTCTCATGATTCCAGCTGAGAGGTTTATTGTGTAATTCTGTGAAAGTGGTAGTTGTTCAAGTTGCTAAAGCTTTCCTTGGAGCTACAAAAATGAGTTTAAACTGTGTGGAGAAGCCAGAACACGCACTGCAAATTCCTGATGATTTGCAGTATAACATGATTGTGGTCCTTCCAAAGCACAGCTAGGAGAATACAAGGACCATCTCTGTTCCCGTTTATCCACAGCAGGACAAAAGAATAATCGAAAAATAATGTATTTTGATACTAATGGCAAACAAACAGCAGGGGAGTAACAGAAATTTCACAACCATCATTTAAGACTTTTAAATTCTGTGAACTGAACTACATGGTAATAATTAGCAAAGCTGAAACTTTAAGGTCTAGCAGTTTATTTGCCTGTTTTTTTGTTTGTGTGTTTATTTGATTCTCTTGGATTGTGGTGTGAGCTTCCTAGTATCCGCAATATTAAAGAAAGACTCAATTGCATAAATTTTGTTGTTTGTACACAAACTAAAACATTAAAATACTCCAATTAGACACGATCTACAACTGAACACCCTGCTAGTATTTAATCAAATGGTATTTAGGATGCGTATGCTTGTTTCTGGTGAGTGTTGGACCATGCAAAAGTTGCTCTTTGTCAACAATTCTGTTTATAACCTTAATAAAAAGCGTTTCTTGATGCAGCCAGTAGGTTGAGGGGATCTGTTTTGGTGGCCGTAGGATCAGGTAGCTCTTTTAGCAGATGATGTTGGCTTCATCAGACCATTGAGTGATACTTGTAAGATTCTGTGAGATTCTGTTGAATTTCAAAACTCCAAACCCAAAGTTTAACTGTGGTTGCATAACATCACAGTGCTTGATCTCCGGTAACAATGCTGTAAGCCAGACAACTAAACCTAGATCTTGTTTAGCATTATATCTAACCAAAGCCATTGTACTAGTTCTTTTAATTCAGTTTCAAATCTGCCTACATCCGCTTTCCTTCAAGCCACAGTCACTGCTTGTGAGAAATGTTATGTTTTAATAGATTACACGGGATTTGTTAGAAAGGCTATTATTACACCTACTGTATATTCGTATTTAGCCATCACTACTGTATTCCAGTTGTTTGCACGACTAACAACCCATTCTTCCTACTAAGTTATTATCCGACTATTCTGTCTTTTACTAACTCCTGTCTTAGTTCAGCAATTGTGCCAACAGCCTCCACACATGTTCTCGTAAGGCGTCCGCCTTCAGAGAATGTGCCTTGCTAAAAGCACACAATGACATTGCCATGTCCCGTGATGGTAGGCGGTGTGTTGTTGCTCTTTTTTCTCCAGTGCTTATCTGCCTACCACAGGGTTCCATTCTTGGTTATCTCTTGTATTCCCTTAATCAGCATCACCTTCTCATTCACCGTTACGCAAATGATCTTCAAATGTACAGGCCTTCATAACCTGGTAGGACAGGCGACGTTCAAAACTTCCTCCCTGATGATATCTGTGCAGCGGTTTTGAACACCACTCCCTTAAACCTGGTAAAATGTCATTAACTTTGAATCTATATGTATAAACCTTGATTCTCTTTAAGTCACATGATTTTTCTTTACATGCCTGTTTTGTTAATTGAGCTAAATAACCTCTAGAGGCAGCCTAAACTTTGGGACTCACAATAAACAGAACAGTTAATGTTCATTCAGAGGGGGGGTCGCTATGACCACCAACCCCAGCCCTGTATTTAACTATTTTACGCCACTGTAAAAAATAAATTAAATAAAAAAAGCATCGAAACAACCGTGAAAATCAAAGCGACTGAGCCGTTCACATCGTCTACCTTTAGCAGGTCAAACACAACAAGCACAACCCTCCTGTCTCTCTGTCGGCTTCCTCCACAGCCGTTAGCCCTGCTAGCTAGCTGCTAGCCGCTAGTTCGGTTGTCTGACTTGACACTTGGCGGCATCTTGATTTCCGCTGTAACCTAAACGACGAGCCGCTGAACCAAAGAAAAGCCTGTCCAGAAAAAGGGGGGTGCTCCTACCTTCCACCTGCTGTGCCCACCAACCGAGCTCCTCAACCTTGGTTTCCCTTTAATAACATGGTTTTGTTAGCAGGTGAAGCTAACGGCGGAACCTACTTCCGGTTGGTCCTGTCAAAGTAAAACAAGAAGGCCCCCGTTTGTTCCTTAGTGTTAACAAACCACGAGATGAGGTTCGTTTTAAAAACGTTTCTAACTTTATTACGTGTGTAAATTTAATTTATGTATTTATATTTTTGCCTTGCAATGTTTTTTCCCAGCAATGTTATAAATGAAGGCTCGGTTTTAGTTTGATTTAAGAAACTAAGGGGAAAAAACGAATGTTTCCATATATATACAATTGGTTTAGGTTTTTATATGTCACAATTGTGATTTTGATATATATTTCTTGGTTTGCAGGAGCATGGTACATGTAGTGCTTTTATTTTAGCATAATCTGATGCAAACAATAGCAACTTTACTGCATTCAGGCCCTGCTCTGTACTATGGAAACTGATATTTACCAAAATATAAAGCACTTCACCAGAAAAACAGAGACGTTATTTGAAACGTTTTTGCACTATATAACCTTTTAAATAAACTGTTAATTATACTGAGAACTGCAGCTGATGCCCAATCAAATCTACTACTGCAGGGTTATTAATTTATTCCATGTAATAGGGTTATTCAGACTTTTTCCTATGGCATTTTCTACACAGACTATTTAGCTATGATCTATTTAAAGCGCTCTTGTTAAAATATTATGTCCGACAGCAAGATTCTCATACAAAAGTAACTAAATTCATCCCTCTGGAGCTCCCACTGCATCTACAGGAGGTAGGTTATTTTTTGGAAAGGTCTGTCCAGGTCAACACAATGACCCACAGGGAAAACAACCATTTACTCAAAACAGATTAAGTGCATTTTTTTTAATTAGTAAAAAAAAAAAAAGCAGTTATTAATTATACAGACTTTAATAAAAACAAATCTTATGGACTTTGTCCAAATGTGCTGCAAAATGTTAGGGTAAGTGTAGTTGTTTGCTAAATGTGTTTTTGGTCAGCAACTTATGTTTATTACTAAGATGTTCATTGCTGTTGATTAATAAAAAATTGGAGACATTTTGAATGTAATAATGGTTGTTGAATGTGAAAACCAGCAACAGACATGTGAACCATCAGCTATGAGTAGTTATTTACTGTAAACACTGCAGAGTTTGATGGGGTTTATGACAGGCTCCCATCTGCTGGAGGATGCAGGCATTACATTTTATATGTAAAATTCACATTTACATTATATTAGTCTTTAAAAACCCCAAAGAGAAAGTAAGTAGCAAAACAAGTTGCATCTATTTAGTAAGACTTACTTGAGTACCTTGATCAAAAAAAATATTAACGCTTCTGTTACTTGGGTACATTTTCCGGTTACTGAAATAATGTCCAGGAACTTCTCTGAATCGAATACAAGCATGCACAACCTGAAAATTGTATTTTCTCATAATTCCATTTACTTCTAGTAATGAAGATGACAGAAATACTCTGATCACTACAGTTTAAGGATGTATCCGAGAAAAACAAGGGGCAGGGTAGGGAGAGCTGTTTGACCGCTATGTGGTATTTAGTGAAAACAATCATTTAATCTTGAATGTGTTTATGTTTCTAGAAAAATGGGACTGTGGCAAGGAACAGAGTGGGCAAGGAGTATAAAAACATTGAAGAACACCTAGACAACAGACTTGACACACAACAATAAAGCTATTTACAAAAACTGGAATGTGCTTCTTAAGGAAGGTTAGGTCTGTCATAGTTTTTAGCAAGATACTGCATACATTCAATAACCCTGTTTCAGAGAGTTCAATCACTCTGGCTTCATCTGTTAGTATAGCAGCTTCAGAACCAGAAGAAGCTGATAAAGCAGACTGGTTCTGTTGTGGGAGCAACTGTGGAATCTGGTAAAATAAATAACACGATCAACAACCATTGTAACACAAAGAGCTACAGAACCCTTCATGTCAAATGATCAATATCTAAATTGTTCATTTAGCATTTTCCCACTTTAGCAGGTAGCACAAAAAAAGTTTTTTTCTCAACTCATTATTCAAAATTCACAATTACAGAACTCCCTCAATAACATCCAAATTTAGTGGCACTAACTCAAACCTATGTTGGAGAAACTGTAACCTTATTGGAGACCATACGCACACTTTTTGGGACTGCCCCTTTTTAAATATGTACTGGAAAGGCATTCTGTCGGAGCTCGGAACTATAGTCGGGAGAAAAATTTATAGAGACCCTACACACTATTTCCTTGCGGCATTTAAGGGATATGGACTGGAGAAAGTTAAGACAAGGCTTATTCAGATCCTCTTGTTGGTAGCAAGGAAAACAATTACGAAGTCCTGGCTAAAGGCTCCACCTCCTACCATAGTTCAATGGCAAGAAAACCTGAAGAGAGTCTACGTAATGGAGAAAATAACAGCCCAGCTTCACCTTACTTCTAATAAATTCAACCACATGTGGGCCCCTGTAATAGAACATTTTGGGTGTTCAAACAATTAATAGATATAAGATTAATATACTACTCGCGCTGTTTTTGTTTATTCTTCTTTTGAAGCATGATCTCCTTATGGGATACAGTTTATTATAGTTTGTAAAAATTTCATATTGATAACCTTTTCTTATATTGTAAAGTTGTGAACTTGCTGAGTTGCGAACTGTTCTGTATGTTGTTATTGATGTACATTGTAATTTGCATATTGTCAAATAAAATTTCTTTTAAAAAAAATATTCACAATTACAACACAGATACAGAACAATGAACTAAAAAAACAAAAATGCAGTGTTTTAGTGCTTAAGATAGCAACTTAAAGATTTTAAAATGTTAGACTTTCAATAAGTATGCAAACCTGTGCTCGCTCAACATTCACACTCTGACCAACCTTACAGTGACTTCATCTGATCTTACAAGACATGCTATGGATATTTGCAGGTACTCCAGATTTGTTTGACCCTCCAGGAATGTGCATGTTAGGGTATTATGTACAGTAGTGTTATATAATGGGGTCAAATATATAACTTATAATTTTCAAATCCTTTTGAACAGCAACCCAGATCTGGATAAATCCATAACTGACTCAGCAATTTTTAAGCCTACACTTTTTCCTATTGTCAATATTTATTTCTATAACTTTGGTTTCTGTTGCAACACCTGATAGGGTCCTTCTTTTCCCACACTACCTCAACAATGCAGCTACATTCTCAAAGCAGATGTTAGAAGATCAGAATTGGGCAATTCAAACAAAACTCAGAACTGGTCACATAGTGGACAAGAAATCCCATTTGCCTCGTGTGTGAATGTAGTCTATCTTATAGAACTGTTGGCTTTATGTACTTAAACACAATTAGCCTTAGTATGTATTCTGCCATTTGGTGCTGGACAAATTATGGTAACCTGGTCACCTTTCAATGGTAATACCTGTGTGAAGCGATAATCTGTTGGACAATGAGAGGATTAATGGAGCAGTAACGTTATGCTACACAAAGGACCTTTCAAGTCTGAGCCTGATCAAATAACTTGTACCACATGGGAAATGTGTTAAATAGATGCATAACTGTATTGTAAATCTGTCAATGAAACATTATATTTTATAACTGATGGCATGTCTAAGGAAACCCAAAGGCCCCTTTTCCACAAGGCTAATGCTTGAAACCTCATAAATTAACAAATTCCTTTGATCCCCATCATCTAGGAAATGTCAGACCACCTCAGAAAATTTTAAAAAAACATGAAAATATATTAAACAGTTCATTACATTAAAAGAGGACATTGAAAAAGCTTTTTTTCTTTTTGCACTTAATAAAGATATTCTAATAAAATACTTAAGACAAGTTGAAATCTTCCTCATTCTTCCTTGCTGGGAAATGCTGCACAACCCCCCGTCATGTCAGCATGGCAGCAGGAGAGGATAATAGTATTTAGATGCGCTGTAAGTATGCGGATCCTCTCAGTCAGCAAAATTAATGGGGACATGAGGCATCTTGCTCATGTCCTGCATGCTAAGGTAAAGGGGTATTAGCAGTAATGCTGGTCGGTCAGTCAGAGTCCTCTGTCTGCTGTGCAGTATTCTGGTGATCACCATGGGGAGCACCAAGAAAGTAGGAAACTTATGGAACAGGAGGCAGAGTCTCTTCCCCAACTACAAAGTCACAGACTCGGATGCCAATCGAAGACCTTCTGAGATTGTTTACCCACTAGCAAAGCAGAGCTGTGTGAAGACATGGACCTCCATGCAAGAATTGAACAGGGATATCTATGACATTTATTCTGAGTATGAGGATGAAGAAGAGGATGGTGGCCAGTTCAACTCCGGCAGACAGATATCACCCTCAAAGAGAAACTATGTGATCAACATCAATGTCGGGGGGAAGCCCTATCAAATAGCCTACAAGATGGCAGCAAAGTACCCCAAAACCAGAATAGGAAGACTGGCTACATACACGGATCACAACATGAAACTGGACTTGTGTGATGACTACATTGTAACTAACAACGAATACTTTTTTGACAGGGATCCAGAGGTTTTCCACAGTATCTTCAACTTCTACAGGACGGGCATTTTGTGGATCAAGGATGAGCTGTGTCCCCGGAACTTTCTGGAGGAGATCAACTACTGGGGCGTAAGGATCAAAAACACCAATCGCTGCTGCCGCATCTCCTTCGAGGAGAGGCAAGATGAGCTGAACGACCAGCTGAAGATCCAGAGAGAACTGGAGGCTGAGGTGGAGACCGAGGAAAATGAGGAGCTCTTCCATGACATGTTCATGGGTCAGGCACGTCGAGCTATATGGAACCTAATGGAGAAGCCTTTTTCTTCTGTGATGGCGAAGCTGATGGCCTTGGCATCCAGCTTTTTTGTACTTGTCTCCTTGGTAGCTATGACTCTTAACACTGTGGAGGAGATGCAGTACAAAACACACGCAGGTCACCTAAGTGGAAAGACTTACTGTGATTATGTAGAATCCATATGCATTGCTTTCTTCACCATGGAGTACCTGCTACGTCTGATATCCACACCTGATCTTCGATCCTTCAGCAGGAGTGTCCTCAATACAGTAGACCTCATCGCCATCCTGCCTCAGTACCTGCAGGGCATCCTGGAGGTCTTCGACAGCGAGGAAAACTACATGAAGCATGAGGCCGACATAAAGGCGGTGGGCCAGGTGGGGAAGCTGGGGCAAGTGTTGAGAATCATGAGACTGATGCGAATATTTCGAATCCTGAAGCTTGCCCGTCACTCCACCGGTCTGAGGGCATTTGGCTTTACTCTGCGCCAGTGCTACCGACAAGTAGGCTGCCTCTTCCTGTTCATCGCTATGGGCATCTTCAGCTTTTCTGCCATGGTTTTCACTGTGGAGCATGACATGCCGCAGACAAACTTCACCAGCATACCTCATGCGTGGTGGTGGGCAGCTGTAAGTACATCTTTGTGCAAAGTACTTGTACCAGCTATTATACAGGCAGTAAAATACTGATTTGTCCTAAATCATTAAAAAAAAAAAAACAGATATTAACTTGTATCTAAAGAAGGATTTAGCATAAACAATGATGCCAGCCTGTTTACATACAACCCTGGTCTCAGACCCCTCCCATCTTTTGTAATTAAACCCATTAGCAGATCATTGCACTGGCTCTCAGAACAGGTGGTGGAATCCTGCTTTTAATCTCGGTCAAGGAAATTGTAATCCTCAGAGCAATACTAATGGATACAATGAAGCAAGAGTGTGCACAGCTCACTGCCGCAAACTCCTTCTGTTTTCATTAGAAATGAGTCACTGAACAAGCCACTCTTGAGTCACCTTGCTGCAGTTTGTTTGCAGTGTCTGATACAAGTAAGATTGGATTTTTTTTTAAGCAGTAGTTAGAGACAACTTGCACATACTTGCCACAACACACATGTTCTTACTGTATGAATGGTAGGGGTCAGAAGAACAAAGCATTACTAACAACTAAAATGGAGTAAAGTTGGACAGATATTCTAATTCATGTTATGTTGAAAAAGGAACTGTGATTTACCAGCGACTAAAAGCAAATAAAGTTGGAGCTTAAATGTCATCTATGTGAGCTGTTCTTTTGAAAATGTAGAATCCCAGCCCAACAAATAGCGTGAAATATAGAGATAAGGCCAACTGATAATGGGTTAAAACCTCCTTAGCAAGAGCTAGGAGATGTCTTATTTAAATTGACATCAATACGCTTCTCCCATAATATTGCTCTATGCCAACTAGGATAAAACCTGCTGCTTCAAAATGCTTAGACACGTTCAAACAATAAATGTGAAGCTGCCCATTCCGGAGAATAGTCCAGATGCCATATTGGGGAAAAAAACAAAGATTAAGCAACTTTGCCAAAATAAGATAGCAATATGAAGCATGTTGAGAGGAAGTCAAAGTCAGCATTTACCAAATGACACACATGGTGTGGCAGCATCATGCGGAGGGTCTGTTTAGCGGCCAATGCTAGGAAATCAACCAAGTTAGAAGTGTACCACTGTTAAATTCCACACTGGTCATGTTTTCTGACCTTTAGGCAGAAAAGATGTTGAGTACAAAAAAATGAAAGAGGTTTAATTCGCAGAAATAGAATCACATTATATATCAGTGGGTTTGTCTGTATATACTTGAGCTTGTGTGTGTAACCTTAAACCTGCATTTAGTGAGAGACGCACTTCATAAGGCATCTCAGAACACACCATAGATTTACACATAATAGTTGTTTTTATTTCCTTTAAATAATTAATATGATAGTGATGGCATCCTAGAGACAAAAAAATGAAATAGATCACTTGAAGCTCTGATTAAATTAAAGTTTTTTCCATCAGTACTGACTCCCCCCTCCCTCTTTCTCTCTCTATAGGTGAGCATCTCGACTGTGGGCTACGGCGATGTGTACCCAGAGACCGTGCTAGGCCGTTTCTTCGCCTTCGTTTGTATCGCCTTTGGAATTATTCTCAACGGCTTGCCCATTTCCATCCTCTTTAATAAGTTCTCTGACTATTATTCTAAGCTTAAATCTAACCAGTACACAGCCTGCATGAAGCAACGTGGGAAAGTGAAATTTGGAAAGAGGACAGTTAATTCAGTCAGCAGCTGCTTTGGAAGCCACCACTGATTTATTTTTCTTCAAAGGATTTCCGTAAAACTGCAAAAAAAAATAAAATAAATCTGTTTTAACACATTTATTAATCTTCTCCATTAAGACACGCTAACATGTCCTTTAGGGACGCTTGGTGGTAGAAACAAGAACTTCTGGAGGCACCATGGGCAAAGATTACTTTAAAGTTCAGAGGAGAATAAAATACCATTAGAGATTGAAAATGAGAAGCATAAATTACAAAAAAAAATGTATACCTCTTTAACTTTTTTATGCATTTGTTGGAAAACAAGTCCTCCAGCAGGCTTTTAAACAATCAGATCTCTAATGAAGGAAATCAGTAGAACCAATTTTCATCATTTAGGTTTAAATACATTTGTAAAGGCACAATATACCTGCTTCTTTTCTGAAAATCTAACTCTTTAAACAGAAAAGGAAGATGTTTTTTGTTTTTTTCTGGAACTGAATACTTGTGTGCAATGTGGCTTCAGTGAAGCTGAGACGACTGAATACGGGAAATGTTTAGAAGTGATACTCTAACAAAGCCATGGCAAGAAATTAAAGGCCAGCAATCCTTGTTCTTGAAAAGTGTAAAAAGATGTTTGCATAAAGATTTAAAAAATCTTGGGGTTTAGAACAGGTAACAGAGAGATGGATGGGGAAACTATTTTTCTTAGTATATAGTGGTGCTGCTTTTCAGAACTGTGCAATATTCAATATGGTTCTGTCATAGTAAAACTGTAATTTATTCAACTGAATCAAAATGCAGTCATTTAACAGTTCTGAATAAAATTTGCTTTTGCCATAAAAAAGTGTATTTATTGACTGTCAGTATGATCAAATACATGAGAATTCAACAATATATTTTTAACAGTTAGTGTGATGAGGCAACACACGTTCCTAATGAGACCTTCAACTTTCTACAATAAACAAACCTATAATGAGTGGTAGTTAAGAAATTTCTGTCTTTGGTGTTATCATACATAAAATGGGCAGGGATCTCCTATAGTGGTCTGTATTGCAGGAGATCTAAAGAAGCCTCTGATTGAAGACAGTTGGTTGCTGTATAACAATTTGATGAAGACGATGGTAGGGTACTCTGTAATATTCTTCATTTTATGAAGAGTCCACATTTGCGCACTAATATGCAGAGGTCCACAGCATCCAACTTGTTAGCTAGCAATCTCACATCTCCCATAATGAATGATGGAAGAGATGATTTGAACCTCCGCCTTTTCAGCTATTCTGAGATTTACTGCTGCAGTTGGGGTATTATTTAAGCTTTCTTCATGTTAATCAGCACCTCCCAGTTGTAAACTGCCTCAATATTAATTTCATACATCATAATAAAGATCCAAACGTGAAACCTTTTTTTTTTTTTGCATTAAACATTTCATGGAGCACAGTTAAGTTAAAAAAACATTTAAATAAAGCGACAGTTTACGCCAGGAAAAGAAAGTTATTCATTAGAATAACTCTTGCAGGATAACAACAACCCTTAACATTCAACCGGAAGTACAATAGGATGGTCCATGATAAAACATACTGATGTACAAAATTAAAAATACATAGATCTAACTGGGAATCAGTGACAATTGTTGGAAGCTGATGTTCAACTCTATAATTAATTGATTTTTTTTCAAATTATTGTGTTGAACTTCTTGTCCATAGATGTGCAAACACAATGTAAATCAAGAATCAAGAATCAAGAATCAGTTTATTTATATAGCGCCAATTTACAACAGGTGTCGTCTCAAGGCACTTCACAGAAAATCAATTAAACTCAAAGATATATTCTAAGAAATCTAGTTGAAAAAGTTTCGGATCTAAGGAACCACAGCAGATTGCATCGAGTCATTCACTTGCAGCATTCACTCCTCCGGAATCAGCAGGCAGAAACAATGGCTTGTGTTGTCGTTGACTTTACAGCAATCCCTCATTACTGAGCATGCAAGTAGCGACAGTGGAGAGGAAAAACTCCCCTTTAACAGGAAGAAACCTCCAGCAGAACCAGGCTCAGTACAAGCAGCCGTCTGTCACGACCGACTGGGGGTTTGAAAAGACATAAAACTAAATTAGATGTAGCTGTAGTAACAGTAAAAAGTCATTAGAAAATACTGACTCAGAAGGGGTTGCACACCAAGATTCTCGGATTATTTATTTTAAAACATTAATTTATGTGAGAACAATTGGTTCCTTTAACCTTAAGATGATTACCAACCATGTAATATCCTGATGAAACATACTGATGTTTGTGCGTGTAACATGACAAAAAGTGAAATGTTCCCAGATAACGTATATGTTGTGAGTGGCTGTATGTCCGTTAGCAGGAATACGCACATCACCAAAATTCATGTATATCAAAGTGGTAATGCCATATTAATATATAATATAAGCCATGCAAAGCCAAATGAGGATGATGATGATTTTCATTCGGCAAAGAAAGTACATGCACATACTGTCTTCATTGAGGGTGGAGCAGAGTATTTACCACCTGATCTGCAGCTGACCTCAAAGGAAGGACAAAAGGAAGGACGGTCAGTTTCAGACTGGACGCATTGATTTTTGATTATTTGGTCTGAAGATTCCCATGGGTGATTTGAGTTTATTAATTACACAAAGTTTACAATGAACTATATATATATATATATATATATATATATATATATATATATATATATATATATATATATATATATATATATATATATATATATAT